>PVIW01010324.1:0-45022 GCA_004026585.1 Noctilio leporinus
CCTTCAGTGGTCAGGGGGAAAGGGGTTGCGGGGAGGGGGGAGGCAGAGGCAAGAAAGGGGAGCACCTTACACAAGAACCTAGTATAAAGGAATCATGGACATGGACAACAGGTGGGATTGGCTCTGGGGGGAATGGGTGGGTGGGGAGGGGGACAGAGGGGAGCAAAAAGGGGATGGATGTAATGCAACAACAATAAAATTAAAAAAGAAAAAAAAAAAACTTCTTCCATCCCTGGCTGGTGTGGCTCAGTGGATTGGCTCTGGCCTGCAAACCAAGGGTCACTGGTTTGATTCCCAGCCAGGACACGTACACAGGTTTGCAAGCCAGGTCTCCAGCCAGGTCCCCAGTTGGAGGCAGGTGAAAGGCAACCATACATTGATGTTTCTCTCCCTTTCTTCCTCCCTCCCTGCCCTTCTCTCTAAAAATAATGAATACAATCTTTTTTTAAAAATAAATAAATAATACAAATAAATACAACAATAAAATAAAGTTTAAATAAAAATGAAAAAAGTTAAAATAAAAATACTTCTAGTTTATAGGTGAAATATATTCTTAGTGTTGTCTGATTTTTCATCTTAAGGTTGAACATCCTTTTTTGTTTGTTTAAGAGCCTTTTAAAATTCTTTTCTGTAAACTCTATGTTTATATTCATGCCTACTTTTCTATTAAGTTGGTTGTCATTTTCTTACTAATTTGTAAGAGTTCTTTGTATTTTAGGGAAATTAACTGGTTGTCTGTAACATAAGTTGCAAGTATCTTTCCAGCTTATTACCTTGGTTTACAGCACTTGTAATTTCCTTTTCTTTCATCACCTATATATATGCTCAATGAAATCCCAGAAATTTTTGGAAGTTTTTTTACCCTATTCTATAGAAAGCTCTGCTCAGTTGCAGAGTAATATCCAACTGGTGAATAAGACACTTATTAATATCTGATTGTTAAAATTTAAAGAGTGATAGGAATGGAAGAGGTGTTAGAAATCCCCTCATGTAGTCACTTAATTTGTAAGTGAGGCCAATAAGTGAAGCCAGATGACCCAGGTTATATAGCAAGTGAGCAGTGGTGGCAGAATCATGATTTATTTCTGGTGTCCATTTTGTATAAGGTTATTCTATTTAATACACATACCAAAAAAGTTCTGAGGTTCTGAAGGTGTTTATGAGTTAAAAGTTAGTTTTGGTAGAGAAATGGACTTTTGCCCCCAGAATTACAAGAACCCACATGTACACTAGCTCTTTTCCTTGCCTATATTGTATCAGAGCACAAGGGTTCATCAGCAGCTCTGCTGGAGCTGCCCAAAAAAATTCAGCCAGGGTTCTCTTGTTCAAACCAGCACAGCCTGATCTGGAAGTGTGGCCTCGGTAAATGCCACCGTGTTGCTTCCAATGCAAAGGATATAGGATTCATTAAGTTGGACAAAGTGAACTTCTGTGAGTGGGTCATTCAAGACATCTACCTTACTGCAGAATGACTAGCTCTTTGTACATAAATTTTAAAAAATGGATTCTTTCCCATTCTGCTCTTTGTTGTTTTCTCTCACTTCCTTTTCTTTCCCCAAATGTCTGAAATTCTGAAATTCTACCTTAACACAGAAAAAAAAAAAAAAGCGGCCCTTTAAACATGCTCTTTTCTGGGATTGGATTGGTGCTGCGTTCTAGGCATGCAGAACCAAGGAAAAGCACGTGATGGGAATTTTCCAAGTGATGGTGCCAACTTCAATGCTCAACTCAGAGGCTCCGAGGAAGCCAGCTAAAGGTTGTTCTGGGTGGTCTTGTAGATTTGCTGCCTCGTGGACCTCCCAAGCCTTCTGTATTTTCAAGTGGAGAAAGCCTGATCCCCCCTGAAAAGCCCTGGGACTTCACTTGTTTCTCAGGGATCTTCTGATCTAAGTAATAAAAATGATAAACTAAAGTGATAAAAGTAATAATAAAGTTATACATGCCTACTTATCAAATCTAAGATGCCATTGACTATATAGTCTGTGCCACTATTTTATGCATCACTTTGAAAAAATACTGCTAATTATAAGAACCAATGCTTTTTTTTTTTTAAGATTTTATTTATATATTTTTAGAGAGGGAAGGGGAAGAAGAAAGAGAGAGAAAGAAACATCAATGTATGGTTGCCTCTAGAATGCCCCTGATTGGGGACCTAGCCTGCAACCCAGACATGTGCCCTGACTGGGAATTGAACCAGCAACCCTTTGGTTTTCAGGCCTGTGCTCAATCCACTGAGCCGCACTAGTCAGGGTTGCTTTCTTAACACATAAGCTTTTCTCACATGTCACGCCACATGTAGTACCATCAAATACATTTAACTGAGCCACATTGACAATACTAATGCTAAGACCAAATTCACCCATAATGCAGGTAGTATGACTACCTCTGGATTGACAAGAATTAAAGATTTCCAAGGCATTAATGTGAGGGAAATTTGCATCCTAGGATTAATGTAATGCTATATTCTTTGGATAATCCCAGGGCAATTTTACACACGTGATCTCATTCAGTCTTTCCAGCGACCCTGAAAATAGCTCTATAAAGCTCTATAATAAGGAAACTGAACTTAAAGAGATTAAGTGACTTGTCAGACATCATAGTTAATCAGTCATGAAAGTAGGACTGAAGCCTCAGAATTTTTGCTCTACCCAGTTGTTTCCCAGCACTTGGCCTCATCTGCCTGGATATTTCTGTTATATTAGAGCAGATGACAGGAACAGCACAGGGAGTGAGCACTGCTCTGATTCTCTGCTTCTTCTAATTGAGTTGTTAAAGACAGTTGCTGCCAGGAATGTTTGCAGCAGTGGTTTTCTTAAATATTGAAACAGTAAAAATATAAGTTTAATTTGAGGACGTTGTCTTTTTCCCCCTTCCCTAAAGGTACCAGAAAGCCGCTGAGGAAGCAAACTTGGAGAAGAAGAGAAATGTAAGTATTCTGCACACCAGGGCACGTGGCACTTTGGGAGCAGAGTCTGTGTGGCCCAGCCACCTGCGGCATCTGTAGGGCGTGGGCTCCATGTCAGCTGAGCTGGGCACTTGTGCCAGCTGGTCCGATCTGTGAACCATTTGCTCAGGAAAACTTGGCTTAGGTGCAGGGAGCCTTATTTTTTCACAAACATTCTCCTTTTGAGCCACTTTCTTTCCTGAGTTGAGTAGAGGACAGAAGGCCAAGCGCTTTGCCTAAGGTTGGTAAAATGACTCACTGCCCTGCTGCTGCTCAAATTAGGATACAGGACTTGCTAGGCTGCCATTCTTTCTCCCAAATCAAACAACCAGAATTTCTGTACCTCTGCATTTAAATGGTAGCAACTGTGCAGCTGTTGTCATCCTCTAGGCTCTTTGTTTAAAACATACTTTCTAACCCAATCTAGTTAGCAAGTTCCTTAGCTCCGGAATCCACCAAAGGCTGAAAGCTCAGAACAAGCTCTCTGCTTGTCCCCATTTTTTTCTCTCCCTGCCAGCTAACTTCCAGCTAGGCTGTATGGTATAATTCTTTTGAAATCTTACATGATTTAGTCTTATGAAGGGGAAAATAACATATTTGGGCAAGAACTCTTTAATTTGGATGGCATTACAAAAATATCCCCCTGGCAGTTTTTGATACCTAACCTATTTAAATTGGTATATAACATGCCCCTGTCAGTTTGTTCTCTCTAAGGAGGGTAATGCTAAATGGGTCCTTAGCTTAATTTTTCTGTAATTAAAGAAATGGATCCACTCAGATACATTGTAAGAAAAAGCTACCATCATTTGACTCAAATGTTGGTTTCTTTATTCCTTCTCTCTTTCCCTTGCCTGCTGTTTCCCACCTTCCTCTTTCCTGCTTTCCTTTCACTTATTCATTTAGTAAGTATTCGCAGAGCACCTAATATGTGCCAGGCTCTGTTTTAGGCATTCATACAGAGTACATCTCTGCCATCATAGGGTTTAAGTTCTAGTGGGAGAAACATACAAATAAAGATATTGTCTCAGGTGAACATTAGTACAATGAAACATATGCAGTAGGTAAGAGTGATAGAGTATAGATAGAAAACTAGACTTTTGAGCAGAGCTCTGAGGACATGAGCCAGGGAGAAGAATGAGTCAGACAACAGAAGAGTACAAGCAAATACCCTGAGGCAGAAACATTCTGAATGTGTTTGGAGAACAGGAAAAGCAAGATGATATAGGGTCATTGTGAGAACCTGGACTTCCATGCTGATTAAATGGTGGCCTTTAAAGAGTTTGTGTGCAAAGGAGTGATGTGACCTGAATTAAAATTTTAAAAAAGGAGAGGCTAGAGCTTCAATGGCAGAAGCATGGTGACCAATTACAATCAATTTCAGTGATCTAGGCAAAAGATGATAATGGTGATGAGAAGTGGTCAGGATTGATACTGAAGAGAAAAAGAAGAATCAAGAATGGCAACAATGTTTTGCCTGGGAAAATGGTATTGAGATGAGGAAGACTAGAACAAAAGCAGGTTTAGAGAAGAAGAAATATTAGAAGCTCAGCTTTGGACATATTAAATGTAAATTTTTTATTAAGACAGCTGAGTGGAGATATCAAATAGGACCTTAGATATTTAAATCTAGAAGAGATCTGGGCTGGAGATGATGAGCTAGGTATCAAAGTGTCAGTGGTATTTAGATATGAGATGCATGATATTACCTAGGGAATAAGTGTAGGCAGAAAAATGTTTTGAGAACTGAGCTCAACGGCACCTTGGTGTTTAAAGGTTGGAGAGATAAGGAGGAGTCATCAAGGAAACGGAGAGAACAAATGCAGAAATATCGTGAAACGAGAATGTCAAAAGTCAAATGATTAACATGTTTCTAAGAGGAGAGTTCTCAACGGAGTCAAACACACAGGCTGACAATTGATTGGTTTGGCAACATGAAGGTCATTGGTCATCTTGTGTTTAGGAGTGACAGGACAAAGGCCTGGTTGGACTAGGTTCAAGAAAGCAGTGGGGCAGAAGTTGACATCACCAGTATAGACAAACATTTATGGAGCATCTCTTCAGTACAAGGTACTAAAAACATGGAGGAATAAGGTATAGCCCCTGCCTTCAAGGGACTGTTCAGAGTTTGGAATATAGAATTTATAATCCCAGTGTGATAAGTACCATATTAAAGAAACACTCAAGCCCTGACTATTATGGCTTAATTGGTTGGGTGTAGACCCACAAAGTGAAAGGTCATTGGTTCAATTCCTGGTCAGAACATATGCCTGAGTTACAGGTTTGGTCCCCAGTCTGGGTGAGTGCAAGAGGCAACCAGTGGATACTTCTTTCCCTCTCTTCCCCGTTTTCTAAAAATAGATGAATAAAATATTTTTTTAAAAAAGAAACATTAACCCTGGCTGGTGGCACAATGGATAAGGCACTGGCCTGCGAACCCAAAAGTCACTGGTTCAATTCCCAGCCAGGGCACATAATGAGGTTGCAAGCCAGGTCTATAGCTGGAGGCAGGTGAAAGGCAACCGAACATTGACGTCTCTCTCCCTCTTTGCCTCTTTCCCTTCCCCTCTCTCTAAAAATAATAAATAAAATTTAAAAAAAAGAAACATTAAAAAAAATACTTGGGCACCTTTGACAGCTGAAAAAATAATTGTCACATTCACCAAGATGCAGAATTCAGGAAAAGAAGCTGATTAAAGGGTGAGGAATACAGGGAGGAAGGAGAGGAGAGACTTCAGCCTTAGACAGGGATGAATGTAAGACATCTGTAGGATTTTCAGAAGAATTAATAGGTGAGGAGAGCTATCTGGTGAGAGTTATGGGTTATAAGTCATCAACAGACAGCAGGTGGGTGAAACCAGATCATCTACAGAGAATATGTACAATGAACAAAGAAGAGGACGTAAGACAGAGCCTTGTAGGACCCTGCCTTAGAAAGAAAGAACAGAGGAAGAGAAACCTATGAAGAAAACTGAGGAGTAGTCAGTTTTCTGGGAAGAAATCTAGGGGAAGGGGGCATCACATAAACCATGGAAGGAATTTTTAAAAGCCAGGAGTGGTCAGCAATGTCAGATGCTATAGAAAGATCAAATAAAATAGAGCAAAAGTGTCCGCTACACTTGATAGTTGAGGTAAAAGAATGTGAAAGGTAATGGAAAAAAAAAAAAAAACACGAAAAATGCTTAGTGTTGCTAACAATTAAAGAAACATAAATTAATCATGAAATATAAATTGTATTGTAAACAGTTGACTTTTAGAAAGATTTTATTACTTATGTTCAGAGAAGGTGGAAGGAAGAAAGGGAGAGATGCATTGATGGGTTGCCTCTCAGATTCCCCTACTGGCGACCTGGCCGCAACCCAGGCATGTGCCCTGACTGGGAATTGAACCAGTGACCTTTCAGCTCACAGTCAAGTGCCTATTCACTGAGCCACACCAGCTAGAGCTGGCAGATTTTTTGAAGGATAATATTTTGTATGTAAGGAAATATAAACTCACACGCTGTTCTTGAGAAATCAAGAACAATACCTATTAAAATATTAAATATATTTTTATACCCATTGATCCAGCATTTATTTCTACTTCCAGGAATTATCATTGATAAAAACTCACTAGTAAAATAAACTTAAAAGGATACTTTTTGCAGGCTTTTTTGTAATACTGAAAAACTTGAAATAATGCACATATTCATCTATGGGGGAATGGTAAACTATGGTACATACATCCAGTATAGTAGTATGTTATGTTGTATATTATAATATGTATAGTATTATACTATGTAGTTAGTATTTCATGTTGCTATAGGCAGATACCAAAAGCACATTAAATGATTAAAGCACCCTTTCTCGTGTGGCTCAATGGATTGAGCACAGCCCTGTGAACCAAAGAGTCACTGGTTCAACCCCGCACATGCCTGGGTTGCGGGCCAGGTCCCAGTTGGGGGCACATGGGAGGCAACCACACATTAATGTTTCTCACCCTCTCTTTCTCCCTCCCTTAACCCTTTCTCTAAAAATAAATAAATTTTAAAAATTATTAAAGCAAGGTGCAGAGCAGTGAGTATAGTGTGAGTGTATAAAAATAAGGGGAAAATTGAGAATGTATGCCCCTCACATACATAGTGGTTGGGAGGGATGGCAAGGTGTCAAATATGGAAACTTACAGCATATATTCAAGATTTGTATATTGATTGTAACTTTTTATTCTCAATAAATTTTTTATTACTTTTGTCATTGAGAAAAATAATGTTAAAAATAAGATAACCAAATGAAAATTTTAAAGAGGTAATTTGTGATCTTATTGGCCGAACTTCAGAAATGTTTTGGTAGTAGAATCAGAGTGAATGGAAAGTGATCAAGTAGAAGTAGCAGCTAGGTCTTGGGCTTTCTGGATCCTTAACTATGAAATGCAAGAGACAGTGATAACTAGAGGATGACATAAAGTTCAGGGAGGGTTGCTATTTTTTTTTTAAGATTTTATTCATTATTTTTAGAGAGAAGGGCAGGGAAGGAGGAAGAAAGGGAGAAGAAACATCAATGTGTGGTTGCCTTTCACCTGCCTCCAGCTAAGGACCTGGCTGGAGACCTGGCTTGCAACCCAGTTATGTGCCCTGGCTGGAGAATTGAACCAGTGACCTTTGGGTTCGCAGTCTGGCACCTATCCACTGAACCACAAGCCAGGGCTTATTTTTTTAACAATTTTTTTATTTTGAGATAATACTGACTTTATAGTAGAGTTACTAAGATAGTCCAGAGAGTTCCCATACACCTCTACCCACCTAGCTTCCCCAAATGTTAACATTTTATATAACTATGGTCCATTTATCAAAACATAAGAAATTCATATTGGTGCAACACTATTAACTAAACTATAGGCTGTATTCAGAGCTCATCAGTTTTTCCACTAATGAAAGAGGGTTGATTTTAAGATCCACTAGACTTGTAAAAAGTCTGAATTGTCTCCTGACAAACAGGAAGAAATGTCCATATAGATATGTAGAAGTGACTGACCAGGTGAAAGAATACTTAAACATGCTACCATGGAAAGCAAGTAAGAGAAACATTGAGGAGCAGGTGGGTAAATTTATTCCTTTAGCAAGTTGTAGGATAGCCTAAATTCCCAAAAACTTCTTTTTCTTCCTCATGCACTTTCACCCAGGACCCCAAAACACAAATATTAATACCTCTATCCATTATATTTTTAGGTTTCCTTCAAATGTGGAATATACCACTTCTTGAAACCTGTGCTTTTTGGGCACTCATCTCCCAAATGACTGGTTACCACTTTTCTGAGAAGCTCTCAGCCTAGGAATTTCTTCCCTTCCTTAGCCAACATCCAGGTAGTTCATGTTTCCAATCCCAAAGCTGTACCCTACCAGACATCCTCCTGTTTTTAATATAAAGATTTCCCCTGCCAGTTTCAACTTTAAAGCTTATTTGACCCAGCCTCTTCATTTTACAGGTGAGATAACTGAGAACCATAGAGAGGTAGGGATTTATTCAAGATCATACATCTCAGGGAGACAGACCAGGGACTCGTCCTAATTGCAGGTGAAATGCTCCTGCAGAAAGGACATTATGTTGCATCTCCATGGTGTTCCTGGTCTGGATTCAGGTAGCCAGGTATGGTCCAGAGGCAAACCTGCCAAGCTTCTCAGCCTGGGGTTGAAGGAACAGTGTACTGAAAAAGGAGGCTACAGTAGCAGAGCGACCAATGGGGCCCTTGAAAACTTGCAGCATCCTTGACTTCCTACTGCATTATTCTAGGAAAATACTTGGGGAAGGTTAAAACCTTGGTGCAGATGACATTAACTCGAATTTTAGCTTATTTTGTGTTCCACACCTTCATTGTAGAAAAGTGGAAACTACAGAGAAAGTAGAAAGAAGAGTAAGAGACTTTAGCCTAAGTTCAGGATCTGGGCCATGATTGGGGACTGTGGATAATCACCATCATGAGGTACGGTTTAAGGAGTAGTGAGGATCACCCATTTAATAATTATCACCACTTACTGGGCACGTATTTATGTCAAATACCACATTACATGCTTTAATATAGTATCATTTATCTAGTCTCCACAATAGCCAAGGTCACATGGTTGGATGGAGCTAGATTATGCAAGTAATACAAGCTTATTGTAGAAAATACAAATAAAGAGAAGGAAGTATAAGTGGCCCATAATCCATTATCTAATGATGACCCAAGCTCACTTAGAACAATACTCCCTTCAAACTGCTTTCGGCTATTGTTTTTCTTCTGTATCTTCCTGCATCTCTTTGTTCCTCCGAAAGACTGCAGCCTCTGCTTCTTCCCCATGTTTACTTGCTCGGGTCCTAAAGGCCTGGACAATTGGTCTGGACTGGGAAGTGCTGCTCGGAATGACTTAAGGGTGTGGAGCCTTTGATGCTGTCAGACCACACAGCCCTGCCCCACCCTTTTTTGTCCCCACTCCAGCACTTTTGAACTTGTATCCTTAAGTGCTCCTTTTAATGAAAGAGCACATTTACCCCTCCTTAACATGCCCCCTAAGGGATGTCCTCCACCCAGGCACTTGTTTGGGATGCTGCTAGCAGTCTACCACGCCTCCCTCTCTTCTGGTCCTCCCAGATAAGTGGAAATAACAATTTTCAGGATGCTTCCAGTAACATCAAAAGTATTTACTAAAGAAGCTTTTTTGTAATATGAAGGTGATGTAGAATTTTATTTTTGTATTTATGTTATTACACAATGAATTGTAATATTCATTGTAAAAATTATTGTAAAAATATTACAGATGCCCATAATCCATGGTTCAAGGGTAACCTGTTAATATCCTGATTTTTTTCTTTCAGAATAATTTTCTATGCTTATATTTATAAATATACATGTGTCTTGTAACATGGAATCATGTTATCTCATAATTTGCTTTTTTTCATGAGCATCTTTCCATGTTAATAAATATATGTTGATCACATGACTTGTCTCTGAGAAAAGTAGTGTCCAGTTACCAAAGCAAAATGCCACTTTGATTCCCAGAGCTCCTCTTGGGCAGGGCAAGGGCAAGGCAGGTAAGACGGAAACCAGATAACTCACCCATTGTGGGGCAAGAGGTAGCAGGGAGCCAGGAGTGCTGCAGGCAAGTAAGGTAGCACCAGCTTCAAGCTATTTTTTAAATTTGTTCTTTCCCAGCAAGGAAACTTTCTTACTTCTTATGTCTCTGAGCCATACATGCTTCCCCCAGGGAATTTTGTGGGCTGATTTGAATACTAAAATCAAGCAATTGTTCTTCTGTAATTTATTTTCAAGCCTTGGAGCTGCTTGAAGTGGCTCTCAGAGAACATTCTGAAGAGTAATAGAGTGAGAGTCTTAATTCCCAATATAGCTGCTAATCCTGTTTAATTCCCTGAAGTCTCTCAGTCCTAGGTGGTTTGTCTTTTCTTAGTTGAAAGATCCATGAATCACAGACTACAGGAATGGAGGGCAATAAGGTAGTATTGGAGCTTGTGGTTTGTTGGGAAGGTGGTGCTGCCCTACTTAGGAGTACTTTCAGACTCTGGAATGTTGAATTTTATTTAAACAAGGATGTTCCCTCAATTACAGTGGAACAGCATTGACAGTTTCCAGGTTGTTTTCAATCTCTCTTATATTTTGAAATTAATTCCATTTTGACCCAGGTGAAAGTGAACTTTTCCTAGATGTTTAAATGCCCAACCTTCTATCAAGAGAGTGGGTATTGGTTTTCTCATATGAAGCCTGGATAATTTTTCAGCCACAGAACCTGTGAAGTAGTGAGTTTACCAGTAATTGAGAATTTACACATAGATAAATGTGTAGAAAAGAGCAGGAAAAAAAGAATTGGATTCTTATGTAAATATAAGATTATGTCAGATATGACAAATACCATTTATGCAAATACATGTAAAAGTCTGACAACTTATTTAAGTTTCTACAGTTAAGTTTCAATCGCTGATGTTACCATCCACAATTAATATATTGCTTTGTTTCAGCTATATTGCATCTTTGTCTTTAAAATAAGAAAAAGCAGGATTCACCGTGGAATTTGGTGGCAGGGGATGATGATCTTTTCTTAATGCATATTTACAGTGCTTAAAATATGTGGTATTTGCTCTTTCTTTCTTATTTTCCCTCACAATCTTTGGATAAAAATCTCTTGTCTCCCCTGTAGCTGTCATTAGATCTGGGCTCTCCTTTCTTTTCATTTTGTCCTTATAAGGCTATCCTGTTTTATCACTTCCTGCTTCAGCTCCTGACTTTTTCTCTCTTCCCCTCTCCCTCTCCTGGGGTGGATGCTTTTCCTCCATGTGGCAGGGCTGTAACTGCTCACAGCTGTCTGAAACGCCGGTGGAACGGAGCAGCCTGGAGTTTTAACTTTCATTTTACAAAGAACATCATGCTCGAATGTTTCAGCAGGCAAGTTATAACTGGCACTTACTTCTTGTTCTTCTAGAACACTGAAAATCTCCCCCAGCACTGTAGAAGGGGAATCCTGACTGTGTTAAAGAAGAAGTGGGAGAACCCAGTGCTAGGAGCCGAGTCTCTCCCAGACTCTCTGCGGAACAGCAGCACCGAGGGCAGGCACCAAGGCCACCTTCCTCTTGCTGAAGCGGTAAGCGGCTCTGCCTCTGGGGCCGAAGCCAACCGAGAGGAAGGGGTCCACCCAAGACCTAGACTTGGATCACCTGCTGAAGCCCATATTCATTACCCGTATCCCCTCATTGAGGACAGTGAACATCTAAAAGACCACTCAGCGGAAAGCAAAAAAATGGAAAGTTGGCTAGTAGGAGAATCTAAGCATGAAGTAGGAAAGCCAGAAATCGGTGAAACTACAGAAGCTGCAAACAAAATAGAGAAATATAATGTTCCACTGAACAGGCTTAAGATGATGTTTGAGAAAGGAGAGACAACTCAAACCAAGGTAAGAACTGGGAGGGTGTAAAACTTTATAAAGCCAAATCAAGTAAATAAACAAAGCTGGTTTCTAGTGCAGACAGTTTGAGTAGTGGCAAACATTTAGTCTCTTGATTCAAGTTAAATGAGTTCATTAAAAATCTCAGGTTATTTGCATAGATGCTAAGATTTATGAGACTCCCTATGAAATCAAGCTCACGCTGGGCTTCAGGTTGATGTCTAGAAATGAAGTTTGATGTGGGTGGGTTATATGTTTTTGTTCACTTGCCCTTTTAATTTGTCTTCCTGTGTCTTTTGTCATTTGTAGCTTTTGGGGGTGGAATTACTGCTGAATTGGTCTCTTGGACACAGCTGCAGGCTGGTGTTGAGGCCAGAGTTTAATGTTAAGACTGAGACTTAGTTGTCTCTGCTAACTGAATCCCTTCTCTTCTTCTCAACTTCCTCATCTGTGCCTTCCAACAAATGTTTTCTATCAGCTAAAATCCTCTCCCAGGAAAAATCAATGAAGATAGCCAGACTAGCTGTAGCCTTCAGGATTTTTGACTTGCAAATGCACAGGGTTGCATTTTCCTACAACTGCTAATGAAATTTGATCCTTCGTGTGGATTGCAGACCAGGTCCCCAGAGGGAATTACTTAACTAGAAAATGAGTTACATATGCTGGTGACTTATAACACAATCCAGGGGCTGCAAAACTGGTAAATTTTTCCAGTTTTCTCATACTTTCCTGCATATCTGGCTTTGTACATGAGGATGGTTTGTTACAACAGTCATTATAATGAAATAAACAGATCTGATGGGAAGCAAAGCCATCGTTTACTTTAGATTTCATCTGGATGGGAGAGCTGAATTTTTTAAGCTAAATATTTGGCCCAAATCCCTGATTTGTAAAGTAATGGTATGGAGTGTTCTTTCTAAGATATAAATTAGATAACTGTCCTATCCTCAGTTATATTTGGGGGTGACTTAGTCAATTTCTTCCCATAATTTACAGTCTCTGGAGCTTCCTACCTAGAAACATTCTTGAGGTTTTAGGGCTCAAAATTTGAAAATGAGGAAGAATTTTTTAATTTAAAGGTTTTCAAACCTAGAACCCTGTTCTGTGAATGAGTTTTAGCTCTATTTTCACACTGAAACCAGTTGGCAAGAGAAGTAACCACAAAGCAGTTTTACAACTCTTCTTAAACTCTCATCCCTCCCAACTTTTTGTCCCTCTAGGCCAACCAGCTCCCTCTTTCTTATTTATGGTCTTAATTTAAAAAAAAAAATTATTTTAAATGGGAAGAGGAATTTAAAATGGAAGGAAAAAATGTCAGAAATCCTAAATAGAGAGGAAGGGGCTTTGTTGTGACTCAAAGCACCATTGTAAGTCTCCACCTCACAGACCCTGCTAAGGGGCAGGACAGCTGATGTCATGCGAGCACACACAATGTAGATTCAGTGCAAAAGGCTGGTGCATGTCAAAACTAGCCTAAGGTAGGAAATGACTGGGACTGCTGCTAACAAAAATGCTGATTATGTGTGAGGATCTTGTGAGAGACTTTTTTGTCATAAATGCTCAGTGACAGATGGGTCAGAACAAGCCTATCTCTTTGTGGCTGGCCAGAATAGAGAAAAAACTCCTTATATAAAGAATTGTGAATCCCCAACCCTATTTAATAGGCACTGGGGAGCTAATGGTCTAGGAAAATGGGGATGGGAGGAGTGGATAGTAGTCCTAAGATTGGGCATTTTATAGTGCTTTATGATATTTTTTCTTAGTTATTTGCCACTTGCCTTGGTTTTATGTATCTGTGTCTAAATAAGTATCATTATCGACATTGGGAACAGTATAGATTACTGTAAAAAGTTCTGTCTAATTTTAATAAAACTTAAAAATTTTTGCCTACTTTAGGTTAAGGAATAACTAAATCAGTCTAAAACTAGGTTATAGCTTTGTTAACATAATTTCAGCTTTAATGTGGATAAGGCTTTAATCAGGAAGTCATATAACTAGATCTCTGGAAGGAATCTCTAGAAAGGGCACTAGAAATCTTTTTCGGAGCAAGAGCATACAGATAAGAATGTATACTTCTGGTCTAACAAATTAGTAACTCAGTGAGATAAGTGAATATAATTGGGTGCATATTGTGTGAATTTTGGTACCATTATTGAATTTTAAAGAACTGGACTGAAACTCAGCTAACTAGCTGAGCAGAGTCTGGGAGCATATAGTCATTGGAAATACAAGTTCTAATGTTGTGTCCTCCTAAATCTTTTTTCTCAGTCATTTGCAGGAGACAAAGTGAACTGGCTTGAATTTCACTTATCTTAGTCTCTCTCCCTTTTGTTGTAGATGGTTTTAGTTCTTGCCCACTTCTCTTCCTGATCTTTTTTTGTCCTCTTTTTTTTTTTTTTAAATTTACTTTTTAGAGAGAGAGGAAAAGAGGGACATAAACGTTGATTAGTTGCCTCTCCCATGCCCTCATCCCAGCAATCCAGGCATGTGCCCTGACCGGATCTAACCAGCGACCTTTAGGTTTGTGGGAGAACCACACCAGTCAGGGCTACCCTTCTGCGCTCTCTCTCTCTTTCTCTTTTTCTCTCTCATCTCTTTACATGATTCTAAGAAGTGAATTCCCTAGATTATAACCTTGAATGCTTAACTCAAGCTTCAGCCTTTTATGTGTGGTTGTCTGCCAGATCAGACATCTCTCTGTGAATGCCACTTAGGCACTCCCATTCAAGAATACTAAGATGCCCTGACTGGTAGCACAGTGGATAAGGCGCCAACCTGCGAACCCAAAGGTTGCAGGTTCGATTCCCCAGCCAGGGCACATAGCCAGGTTGCAGGCCAGGTCTCCAGTCAGGTCTGTGGCTGGAGGCAGGTGAAACGCAACCATACATTGATGTCTCTCTCCCTCTCTGCCTCTCTCCCTTCCCCTCTTTCTAAAAATAATGAAATAAAATCTTTAAAAAAAAAAAAAAAAAAAGAATGCTAAGAAAAATTCATTATCTTTCCGATCAAAACTCGCTTTACCCATTGTGTTCCTTAATGCATCACCATTCACCAAATCTAGTCTGTATAGCTGAGAATCAGTTCTTCCCTTTGCCTGCCTCCTCTTCACAGTTACTCACTCTGTCCAATCCCATAGTGTTGCTACAGCCTCCCCTATTGGTCTCTCAGTTCATTCTTCCCATGCAGCCTACACACTGTTGTTACTTATTTTTCTAAATATAGTTGTAAATTATGTTACTCCCTTGATCAGAATTTTTTGATACCTCAAAAGTAATCCACATTTAATATTTGGGTATTCTACAACCTGAACTCAGTCCACCTTTCCAGTCTCATAGCCATCTTACACTCAAACCCTAGATTACTCTCCATTTTCAAAATTATTCATGCCTATCCCCCATTTCCTCCTTTTTCTTTATTTTTAAAAAAGATTTATTTATTTATTTTTAGAGCAAGGGGAAAGAGAGGGAGAGAAACATCAGTGTGTGGTTGCCTCTTGCATACCCCCAGCTAGGGACCTGGCCTGCAACCCAGGCATGTGCCCTGGCTGGGAATTGAATTGGTGACCCTTTGGTTTGCAGGCTGGTGCTCAGTCCGCTGAGCCACACTAGCCAGGACCAATTTCTTTCTTTTAAAATCTTAGTCCTCAGGTCTATAAGACTATGAGGCCCTACCTCAGTTTCCCCCAGATGAATTAACCTCACTTCTCACTTTCCTACAGAATTTTCCTTTTATTTCTCTTTGGGCACTTATATTATGCTTCCTTTAATAATCATGTATAAGTTGTACACATTTCAGTCTATAATTTATTTTAAAGTGGTGATGTTTTCCTTCTCTAGCAGTCAGCACAATGGTTTGGCTCTTAGTATTTATTTAATAAAAAAAGGAAAAGATGCCTAGAACTCAATTTATAATAAGAATCAATTAAAAACTATTTCTCACATAGTCTCTACCTTTAGTGGATAGCTTATTGTAAGATAGTTTAGTTGGATATGATGGTTCTAATTCCAATGAGCATATGAGTGATGGATAGATTAATTTAATTTATTAATTTAATAAATAGAGAAATTAATTTTCTAGTAATCTGTCATCATTACTAGGGAAAAGAAACCTCCAGTGATATCTACTGAATGTAGTTTGGCATCCCTAGCTTTGTGTATATGTTCATCTTTGTTTTACACAGCTTAGATAACTATTATAGGCACCCTTTTATTAAAAAGGTAGCTGATCAACTAGTTATAACCAATATTCAGTTATTGGCATGTTGACATGTGAATGCATAATCTTTAGAAGTCAAGATGAGGTTATTTAAAAATTAAAAACCTCTTCCTTCATGGCCAGGAATAATAAAGCAAGGTAGGGAGCATGTGACAAGTTCCTTAAGTTTCAGGGTTCTTTTCTGAAGACCTGGCTGGTTGATTCCTAACATATTCGGTTCACACAAATCATTTGATAAGAGAATAAACACCAATATTTGGATATTGTATTTTTATCTTTATCAACTATTTAAATTATTGCCTTTTGCTTGCATTAAGATTGAACCAATTAGGTGTAATGCAAGAAAATAAGGCTAGATTATGGCTATCTCTTGGTTGTTGGGTTTTTTTTCCCCCTTTGTTCTATTACACTGGTGCTGACCACAGCTTCTTCCAAGGAGTGTTTCCATCTTCTAGGGGAGTGGTTACATAAAAGAAGGAGAAAAGAAGAGAAGAAGAAAGAATGCCTCTTCACAAAAAAAAAAAAAAAAAATTGTCTAATTTTTAAAACGTATAAACACACACTGCTAACTCTTTGGGAACTAACCAAGGATAGGAGGCAATAATGGTAAGGCAATAATAAGTGAATAGAATTAAAAGTACTTAGAAAAAAATGTTCTTTCTCCTTTTTCCCTTACTTTATTTATGGTATATTTTAATGCTTCTAATTAGTCATATCTTAATTATGTTAACTTATTTTATATTACAAAGGTAAACAGGCTGTTCAGCTAAAATAAGAGTATTGGCTCTGGCTGGTGGCTCAGTGGAATGTGGCACCAGCCTATAAACCCAAAGGTCGCTGGTTCGATTCCCAGCCAGGGCACATAACTAGGTTGCAAGCTAAGCCTCCAGCAAGGTCTGTCTGTAGCTGGAGGCAGGTGAAGGGCAACCATACATTGATGTTTCTCTCCCTTTTTTTTCTCCCTTCTTTCCCCTCCCTCTAAAAATGAAGAAATAAAATTATTTTTAAAATAAATATAAATAAATAAAGTTATCTAGAATAAAAATGGAAGTTTCCTTTGTCCCATCCCCTTTTCACTTCTTGGCTACTTCTCTGCCCTTAGACTTCTAAATTCATGAATTTCCCTTAGAATTTCTGTTCCTCTTGTCATGAAGATCGTTATGTTCATGGCTAGCATCGAAATGCCAACAAAAACTTCACTTGTTAATATGAGTACAACTATCCTTCTTTAGCTAGTCCAACATTTTTGTGGTTTTCCTTCTTGTAAGTTCCTGGAAGTGACACTTGGTATTTTGTTTACCTTTACATAACATTGGGCACATGACAGTGTGTACCTGTTGGTGTAGTGGAGTGAGCCCTTGAGAAAATAAGGAAACTAAGCTAAAGTCTGATCTGTTTTGTCAGATATTTTATCCATAGTCAATGAATCTATAATCTACACCGAAGAAACAGTTTATATTTGCCCTCTTAAAGAATGCGTAGAGCCCTGGCTGGTAGCACAATGGATAAGGCGCCGGCCTGCGAACCCAAAGGTTGCAGGTTCGATTCCCCAGCCAGGGCACATAACAAGGTTGCAAACCAGGTCTCCAGTCAGGTATGTGGCTGGAGGCAGGTGAAAAGCAACCATACATTGATGTCTCTCTCCTTCTCTGCCTCTCTATAAAATAATAAATAAAATCTTTAAAAAAAAAAAAAAAAAAAAAGAATGCGTAGATGTCCGTAGGGAATCTCTACATTGTTATAAAATTTTTCACAACATTTTATTTTCTCCTTTCAATAATAATTGCATGCATTCCCATATCTACTTAATGTTATCTTAATAAGATTTTTCTTCTGTTTTCTTAATATCTCAAATAAATTATTTAGAATTAAATTTCAAGAAGAATATAATTCCTAGGATGTTTAAATTGGTATTAATTGCATAGTTTTAGCTCATAATTTTAAGATGAGCTTAGAAAGGAAAGGGATTTAAGTAATTGTCCACATTGCTGTAGTTGTCCTAATTTAGAGAGGAATATATGTTTAATTTGCTTATCAGATAATTATAAATCTTAAATTGACACAACATTATAACTCCATTAGATATATTGCTAGTGCTTTAAATATGAATAACTGGTTTTGTTAAACACAAGAATTATCTTTTACTGTCATTGCTGTCTTTCTAATATATCCTATTAAAACTAAATTTTTGCTGATTTTCTTATATTCACCTATAGCTTATAGCTTCTTCTATGATTTCAAATAAAAATAAGAGTGGCCCTGGCTGATGGCACAGTGGATAAGACATCAGCCTGCTAACCCAGAGGTCGCTTGTTTGATTCCCCCGTCAGGTTGCAAGCCAGGACGCCAGCCAGATCTGTGGCTGGAGGCAGGTGAAAGGCAACTATACATTGACGTCTCTCTCCCTCTCTGCCTCTCTTCCTTCCTCTCTTTCTAAAAATAGTAAATAAAATATTTTAAAAAAAAATAGGACTGACTTCTCTCTATAGCGGATCATTTCTCATAAAGACCTCATACTAGTATAAAAAAGTTTTATATACCCCTAATTAGTAACTTTGAATAACTGTTTGGTCTTTTGTGGTAAGTTAATAATGGATCCAGCTATAAAGGTGCCAGTCAAGAAATTCTGCTTTTTCTCACTCTTTGTTGCCCTAAATGGCTGTCCTTGATGTGCCAACTGGAGACTAGTCATCTCTTTTTTGCTTACTTTCATGCAAACTAAATACTTATAAACCATGTTGAAAAATAATAGCCAGGGACTGGAACATTCTCTAAGTAATATCAGCTAGTTAGAGTTTGGAGGGGCCAGAAAGACATGGTTTTCCCCTAAATATTACCACCTTTCTTTTCTTGCTATGAGACTTAATCCTGGATTAGACAACATAGGTGTTGTATCTACATGAATGTATTAGTCATTTGCTGTAGCCTTCTAACTTGTCAATGGGTTACAATGAGTCAGAAATCCCTATCAAGATCATTGACCTAAATCACAGAACTGTAGTGACTGTAAGAGTTTATTTAATGAAGCTCACTGCTCTCAAGCTGTTAAGATATTAACACCTGGCCCTGGCTGGTAGCACAGTGGATAAGGCGCCGGCCTGCGAACCCGAAGGTCGCAGGTTCGATTCCCCAGCCAAGACACATAACCAGGTTGCAAACCAGGTCTCCACTCAGGTCTGTGGCTGGAGGCAGGTGAAACACAACCATACATTGATGTCTCTCTCCCTCTCTGCCTCTCTCCCTTCCCCTCTTTCTAAAAATAATGAAATAAAATCTTAAAAAAAAAAAAAAAGAAAAAGAAACACTTAAAAAAAAAAGATAAAGAAGGAAGGGATTTAAAGAACAATAACTTAATTCTAGTCTCAAGCCCACAACTTGCTCTCTGTGAGACCCGAAGAGGTCACTATGCTTCAGTTCCCTCATTTGTCAAATGGGGGTGAAGTTATTTAACCTGCTTATTTTACTGGGTGGTATAAAGATCCCAAAGATCGCAGGTTCGATTCCCCAGCCAGGGCACATAACCAGGTCTCCAGTCAGGTCTGTGGCTGGAGGCAGGTGAAACGCAACCATACATTGATGTCTCTCTCCCTCTGCTTTTCTCCCCTCCCCTCTTCCTAAAAAATAATGAAATAAAATCCTGACCTGAACTTCTGGTCAAGATGGAGGCATAGGTAGATTACACTTCACCTCCTCGCATAATCATAGAAAGAATTACAACTAGATCTCAGATCAAGTAACACCCAGAACTGTCAGAAAATTGAGCTGTATGGAAGTCTGACAACCAAGGATTAAATAAGCCATATTCATTGAGAGGGGCAGGAAGCATGGAGTTGTGGAAACAAGTGGAGAGGTGTGGAGATAATGGTGTGGCGCAAAGAGGCAGCAGCAGTAGAACGGATGTTCCCACATTCATGTATAATGGATAAAAATCAGGAAGGCTACCATGAGAGCAAGCAACCCCAGCCCCTGGCCTGACTACACAGCCTAGGACTCCAGTACTGGGAAGATAGCTCCCTATAACTTCTGGCTGTAAAGGTCAGTGGGGATTGGGGCAGTGGAAGAAACTGCCGGATTTTCAGAAGACTTCGATTAATGGGCCTACACAGACTTAGAACCCACTCTGGGGTTCACCACCACAGCAACAGCTAGAGGGGTGCCAGTCACATATGAGAAGTAGGTAAAGTAACTGGAAACAGAGCAAGGGACAGGCAAACCTCCAGAAGACAGGGTCCCATGGAACTGTTGAACTTCCTCACTCTCTGAAAAGGTTTACAACCAATGTTACGGTATTCTTCAAAGCTATCATTTAGAATAGAAGGGCATGCCGGCCTGCGAACCCAAAGGTCGGTTCGATTCCCAGCCAGGGCAACATAACTAGGTTGCAAGCCAGGTCTCCAGCCAGGTCCATAGCTGGAGGCAGGTGAAAGGCAACCATACATTGATGTTTCTCTCCCTCTCTTCCTCTCCCTTCCCCTATCTCTGAAAAATAAATAAAATCTTAAAAAAAAAAAAAATTTAGAATAGAAGGGCAGATAAAGTGCTTCCCAGACAAGGTAAAGCTAAAGGAGTTCATCATCACCAAGCTATTATTACATGAAATGTTAAAAGGACTTATTTAAGAAAAAGAAGATCAAAACCATGAATATTAAAATGGCAACAATTCACAACTATCAACAACTGAATAAAAAAAAAAACCCAAAAAACAAAAAACTAAAGAAACAACCAGTACTGGAACAGAATTATAGATACGGAGATCAAATGGAGAGTTACAGCTAGGAGTGGGAAGAGAAAGAATGGGGAGAGAGATGCAGGGATCAAGAAGCGTAATTGATAGATACAGAATAAGGGGATGTTAAGAACAGTATAGGAAATGGAGAAAGCCAAAGAACTTGTATGTATGACCCATGGACATGAACTAAATGGGAGGATTGTTGAAGTAGGGTACTGGGTGGAAGGGTAAAATTGGGACAACTGTAATTGTGTAATATTATTTAAAAAAATTTTTTTTTCCTAACTGGTGTGGCTTAGTGGATTGAGTGCTGGCCCATGAACCAAAGGGTCACTGGTTCAATTCCCAGTCAGGGCACATGCCTGGGTGCTGGCCATGCTCCTGGTTGCGGGGCATGCTAGAGGCACTCACATGTTGATGTTTCTCTCTCTCTTTTTTCCCTTCCTTCCTCTCTTTCTCTGACAATAAATAAATACTTTTTTAAAGCCTGCCCTAAGGATGATGGAGATGAAAAGCTAGGATCTCATAGTATTGTTGAACTGACTTTATCAGATCTGGACTAATCCAGGGAATTAAAAAAAATATTTTTTATATATTATACTGTATAGTATATGTAATATGTAATATATGTTTTTGTTTTTGTTTTTTTTAATTTTTTATTTCCAGAGAGAGAGGAAGGGAGAGAAGCAGAGAGGGAGAGAAACATCAATGTATGGTTGCCTTTCACCTGCCTCCAGCCAAGGACCTGGCTGGAGACCTGGCTTGCAACCTGGTTATGTGCCCTGGCTGGGGAATCGAACTTGTGACCTTTGGGTTCGTAGGCCGGCACCTTATCCACTGTGCTACCAGCCAGGAATATATATTTTTTATATTCTATATATTAAAATCCATATTTTACAGCTGGAAACAGCCAAGGTCAGAGGAAATAACTAACATACCCAATGTCATATGGCTAATTAATATCAGAACAAGGACTGAAATTGTGTAGTATTCTTTTCTACCATATAATGCTGTCTTTATGATTATTATAATAATGGTTTATTGCATAAAAGCAAGTGGCCCTGGCCTTGCCCATCTTTAAAATCTAAGGAAACTGGGGAAAAATTAAAGCATATCAATAGCTGTATCTCAAAAAATTTAGCTATTGTTTCTCTTCCCTCATTTTATAGTATCTTAACTGAATAAAAACATCAGGGCAATGAAGAGTAGAACTACATTGCAAGATAGCAGATTTGTACTAAAACTTTTGAGTTAGAAGGTTACAGGTTTGGGAAGTTTGCTTTTCTTACATAACTGAAATAGTCATCTGAACAATCTCTCTCTCTCTCTCTCTCTCTCTCTCTCTCTCTCTCACACACACACACACACAGAGTAAACCAGGAAAAAAAGAGTAATCATCACTTGTGCATAATGATATCCTTATCATTGCATAACTAGTTTTTACATGGTTTTAGTCACTGTGTACTACTCACTGTTTTGTGTGCTTTATCTTTTGTTTGGTCTTTTTTATGTACACCTTTCTATGTAACTTCCTAGTTCATGTAGTTTTCCTTTTATGGCAACATGATATTTCATTAAACTGTTTAATCATTCCCCAGTAACTATGTTCTTTTTTAGCCTAATAAAAGAAGCTCTAAGCATCTTGGCAAAACCTTTTTTTTTTTTTAATAATTTTGTGGTTATTTGGGATGGGAGGTGCTGTATTACTGAAGTGATGTTATCGTGGTTGAAAGATATAATTCATCAAACATTCTTCTTATGTATATTCAGGTTATTGGCACGAATTATACCATTTTATAACACCATTAGCACAATCTAAGGAGATAGTTAATTCTCCAGCACCTCATCAGTATTTGGCTTTATCATTTTTATCTGTTGTTAATTTAATAAATATGAAATATTTCCTTTTCTTTTTCCTAATTGAAGGAGTAACATAATTTTTGTAGAATGTTTAGAAATACAGAAAAAGTAGAGGAATCTCACCAGTGGAGATCAGTGCTTCCTCATCTTTATGTGTTATTTTACTTAAATGAGGTCTGTTGTTTCTGAGGGAGAAGGAAAAGTTTATCTCATGATACTCTGAGAAATTAAGGCCAGATCTACACCCTATGAGACCATGCATAGTTCAGCAAAGTCTCATTTTTTTCCCTAAAAGTTATCCTTCCTCCGCCCTTGACTTTGGAGGGATGAGAGCCTGAAAGAAGGTCAGAAGTGGAAAGGTTGAAGGAAGTGGCTGAGAGAGATAGAAAGAAGTCTTTAAGCAAGGTTAAGTGTTGAAATTCAACTTTCAAAAATAATTTTTCTGAAAATAGGGGTACAGGAGTTAGGAAATCCTGCTTTTTACTTGATATTTGGGACCTAACTTAATTACTTCTTTTAAAACAATTCCCAGCCCTGGTTGGTTACTCGGTTACTTAGAGTGTCATCCCAAAACATCAAGGTTGCAGGTTTGATCCTTGGTCAGGAAACATACAAGAATCAACCAATGAAAGCATAAATAAGTGGACCAACAAATTGATGTTTCTCTTTCTTTCTCCCTTGTCTCTCTCTCTCTCTCAAATCAACCAAAAAAAATTTTTTTCAGAGAAAAGAATTTCTATGGATTACTGTTTAAAATCCCCAGACTCTTACTCTGTTATTTGTACATGTTGATGTGTTTATGGATTCACAGAGAATGTTTAAGAGTTGTTCACACTAAATAGAGTTACTGCAGTCAGCTGACGGGAAGGAGGACATAGGGAGTGGGATGAGGTCAAGGCCTAGGGCATTCCAGAAAGTCTTAAAATATCTTGTCTTTTCCCTCTCTTTTTTATTTTTATTTTTAGATTTTTTATTTATTAATTTTAGAGGGTAAGTGAGGGAGGCAGAGAGAGAGAGAGAGAGAGAGAGAGAGAGAGAAAGAAGTGTATGGTTGCCTTTCACCTGCCTCCAGCTACAGACCTGGCTGGAGACCTGGCTTACAACCTGGTTATGTGCCCTGGCTGGGAATCGAACCAGCGACCTTTGGGTTCACAGGCTGGTGCCTTATCCACTGTGCCACCAGCCAGGGCTTCTCTCTTTTTTAAAGAGATTATGATGACTGAGGTTCCCTCAGGCATCTGAATAAAAAAGAGCTGAAAAGCAATAAAAATGTATTACAGAGGGGTATTCTAGTATCAGAATTCCTATTTTGAGATTTTTTTTTCTTTTTGTGCTCCTCTTCCTTGAGAAATACTGAAGGAAACAACTACTTCTTCCTGTACCTCAGGTTACCACTTGTAAAGTGAGGATCATAAAATCATAGTAAATGAATTTGAAATCTTGTTATTCTGCATATTTGAGTGATTTGGAGGTGAAAAGTTATTTTTTAAATGTGTAGTGGCTCACCTGGGATATCATTAAAAGCCATCTCAGAGCTGTGTTCCTCCTCAGAACCAGTGTCATTAAAACTTTGATTTCCAGAGATGTTTCTCTTTTTCTATTTTTCTAAGACCAAGTAGCTTTGCACGTTCACTTTTTTAGTATTTGAAAGAAGATAATTTGGAATATTGATACACTCATGAACCAGGAGGTTTTTCTTTTTTAAGGCCCTATATTTGACCCAAAGTTTTGAAAAGCTAGCATAGATTGGAAATTTTATGCATCCAAAGCCAGAGAATGTCTGTCTTGGCAGAACATATGTTCTAACTCTGAATGATCTTGTTCCCAGTAACGTCAGTACAGGGACTGCATGTAAGTGCAGGTGGAAACTATACTCTTAGCAGGTTGTAACATGTAACACATATTCTTGGAACTATACTTGAATTTTACTTTGATAAGATGTAAATATTTGAAATACTGCTATAGTATTAAGAATGCAGAACCTGTTTACTCTGAGGGTTTTTTTTTTTTTTTAATGTGTATTTCCAGGCTTTTTCCTCTTTTTGAGCCCTGAAAATTGTAACTTTTTAAGAAGTTTTTATTTATTTTCAGAGAGAGGAGAAGAGAGGGAGAAAAGAAGAGAAATAAACATTGATGTGTAAGAAATAAATTAATTCGTTGCCTCTTGCACACCCCTAGCCCACAAACCAGGCATGTGCCCTGACTGGTAATCGAACTGGTGACCTTCCAGTTCACAGGCTCAATCAACTAAGTCACACCAGCCAGGGCTGAAAATTTTAATTTTTATAGTGATCATCTTACAGTGCAGCAGCATTTGAAATAAATCTTTGGAATTTCCTGTACTTATTTGAAAATGAGAAATGTTTTGAAAATAAACAAACAAACAAAAAAAGTGGCTGGGAGGGTATCCTATCAAATTGATCTTTTCTCTTTGGCAAGTGATCTTCATTTCCAGGCCGAGGGCCTGCTCCCAGAGCAAGAGTGCATATGTTGCATCAGAGGAGTAACGTGGATGTGATTAATGGTGCAGCTGACCTGAGTGTAATGTGGCGAGGTTAGAGTTGCTACAACTTCTTGGTTTTTATTAAAAATAGATTCAGCTAATAATGTAAATAGCAAAGCTTACTGGAGATAAATTATAAAAATGTATATTAAATTTTCAAGAAACTGTATTTTTTTGGCATGATACAAGAAGACCAATCCATGGCTCAGACTTCTGATGTGTGGTATGTTTTCTATTGGGGGTGTGGCAGGACTTAAAATAAGTAATAGTATAGCCTTAAACTTTACTGTTGAGTTGATTAATCTATTGCACTTAGAGGTTGAATAGCTATTTACTAATATTAAACTCAGAAGGTACTATTTCTTATCTCTTGTTACACCAAGTTTCAGATACCTTTTCTACTTCACGTTATCTTGAAAAGTAAATGATAGGATGTGGTTGAAGGCTGCCATTACATTCTGAATAAACATGACGTGCTGTGTACTATGGGAACATTCTGTGATACTGAGTGACTTCTTATTGAGTTATTTTCCCAGATTTAAAAATAATATGTGCCCTGGCCAGGTAGTTCAGTTAACTAGTGTTGTGGGTTCGATCTCTGGTCAGTGCACATACAAGAATTAACCAAATGACCCTGGCTGGTGGCACAGTGGATAAGGCTGGTTCGATTCCCAGCCAGGGCACATAACCAGGTTGCAAAACAGATCTCCAGCCAGGTCCATAGATAGGGGCAGGTGAAAAGCAACCATACATTGATGTCTCTCTCCCTCTCTGCCTCTCTCCCTTCCCTGCTCTCTAAAAATAATAAATAAAATATTTTAAAAATAGTAATAATAACTAACCAAATGAATGCATAAGTAAGTAGAACAACTCAATCTCTGTCTCTTGCTCTGTCTTTAATTCAATAAATAAAAATTTCAAAAATGTATAATTTGTAACTTTAATTAGAGATATACCTTAAGATTTTATTTATTATTAGAGAGAGACAAGGAAGGGAGAGAGTCGGTGGTGGGGAGAAACATCGATTGGTTGCCTTCCATACAGGCCCCAACCAGGAGCTGAACCTGCCTGAGACCCAGGCATGTGCCCTGATGGGGAATTGAGTTGGCAAACTTTCACTTTGTGAAATGATGCCCAACCAACTGAGCCACACTAGTCAACTTTAGATTGAGAGAGAAAAAAAGTAGTAATTTACAGGAATCACAAAATGCTTTAATCAAAAAATCTGTACCATTTACTTTTCTACTGAAAAAAGAAAGGCATGATCTCTGCCCTTAGTAAGCTTCCAGCCCAGTAGAGGGCTGCACAACAATGTGATAAGCATTGAACTGGAAGTGTAACTAGGTACCTTGGGTACGGAGGAAGGACTACTTGGATTAATGTAGCACAGGTAGGACAGACTTCACAGAGAGAAGGTTGCTTAGTTTACACGAGTCTTGAAGGAAGACATTTGCTAGACAACAGAAGGATAAAAAGGTAATCCAGGTAAAGGATACAATATTGTGGACCTCACAGCAGTTTGCTTTTCCTGGAGGATAAAGGCTGAGGAAAAGAATAGACCCTTAGAGGGTAGGTAGAGGCCAGATCTAGAACTGGTCTCCTAGGATACAATAAGCACTTTAGATGTAATTCAAGGAGTGATCAGGAATCCTTAAAGAATTTTAAACAAGAGAGGAACATAGATTTATTTTGGGGAGTAATTACGTATTTTGTATTACTTGGGAAAATACCAGCATTATAGAGACTAGATTGGAAGGTAGAAGAACCATTTAGAAAGGTAATTCAGTAGTCCATCCAGGGCTGCAGCAGCAGGGATAAGGTGGGACAGAGGAGGGAATCAGCAGATACTGCCATCAGATATTGGCACATTGGAGACACATATCATTATCATCTGGGACAAGAAGATCCTGACTGCCTCCCCCTTCCCCCAATGACTGTTTAAATTACAGGATTTTCCGGTTAAGCTTGTTAGGCAGTGATCATTCACAGAGAGCATAATCCAAACAGAGTTAACATTTTTCCCTGGACACCTGTGAATATGTGGTGCCTAATATTTATAATACTAAAAAGCACATTCTATGGGATACAGAAACTAATATAAAGTCTAATTTCTTCTGGATTTTATAAAGGAGATTTGCAGTCATCCTTTTTGAACATTGCATTAAGATTTTCATCTTCTACACAAAATTTAATGCTGGGTTTTGTTTTCCAAACAGATTCTTCGGGCCCAAAGCCGAAGTGCAGGTGGAAGGAGGATTTCTGAAAACAGCTATTCTCTGGATGATTTGGAAATAGGGCCAGGTAAACAGAGTTCCATGTGTATGACATTCTCTGGGAAATATTCGTTAGAGAAACAGAACTGTTTGGCCTCAAAGCCAAAACATTCTTATGTTTTGAAGGGTATGTAAGGTACTGCACAAAAGAAAATATTGAACTAATAAACATAAGAAAGCCATCAGCCTCCTACTAATCCAAGAAATGCAAGTAAAATGATGTTGAGATCTAATAGTTTCATGTTAAATAAGCCAAAAATGTAAAATATACAATACTCAATTATGATAAAGGTTCTCCTTATAATGTTGGGAAAGTGGGTGAATATTACTATATAGATAACGGTTATATTCTTGCTTTCCTTCTTTGTACTCTCAATAGATGAAATTGATTCCATTAGATTACAATAGCCCCAGACTGGGCATCTTGAAACTACTGAAATCATATTTTATCTTTTAATAAAGTTTGTTTTTCTTTTGGCATGCTTCCAGGTCAAGTATCAACTCCTGCATTCAACTCTGAGAAAAGTGAGATTAGGCGAAATCTGGAGATCCCACGCCTGTCAGAAACCTCCATAAAGGATCGAATGGCCAAGTACCAGGCAGCCGTATCGAAACAAAGCAGTTCTACCAACTATACAGTATGTGTTCTGCATCATTCATTCTTTCATTCACTCATCCAGAAAACAGTCACTAAGCACAGGAACTAGAAATGTCACCAGACCCTAACTTGTGTGCCCTGGCTCCTTCCTTTCTCTCCCCAGCCCCCCATTCCCTTTTTACAGAAATCCTACCTTAGTTTTATTTTCCATGCTTCCCATATTCTAATCCTGTCTTTGCTTTCCTAGGTCTCATCCCAACCCACTTGTTTTTTTTGTAAGGTTACCATCCAGTCATGCCATTGAGAATTTTCGCATTTCTTCTACTTAATCTTGTTGTTTCGTGAAAAAAAGTAGTATTTTATTTATTTATTTATTTATTTTTAATTAATTTTTAACATTTATTTTTGTTTTTTTGTTTGTTTGTTTTTTAAATTTTATTGTTGTTGTATTACATCCATCCCCTTTTTGCTCCCCTCTGTCTATTTTTGTTTTTGAGAGAGGAAAAGGCAAATGATGGAGAGAAATAACAAATGTATTCGACATTAATAGGGGGTTGGGTTTTTTCCCCATTTTTATTAATATGTAATTAATATGCCAAATCCCCATTTTAAAATTCAGTAATTTTTAGTATATTCACAAGATTGTGCAATCATTACCACTGTCTAATTCCAGAACATTTCCATCATCCCAAAAAGAAACCCCATGCCTGTACACTCCCAGTTCCCCTGACAACCACTGATCTACTTTCTGTCTTTATGGACTTGCCTATTTCAGACATTCCATATAAATGAAATTGCACAATATCTGAGGTCTATCCTGAAAGTATCCAGGCAATATCAACACATATAAAACAGTTTGCACAGCCAATACTTTCAGGCCTATTTAATCTTCATTTCTTGTTAAGTGATGATTTTCTTTAAAAAACCATTAAATATTGGATGAGAAAAAGGGAGAGATGACAAGATAACATGCTTAGTAAGAACAAAATATTTGGTATTCTAAATAGAATGGAGGGTCTTTTCATTTTATACTTAACAGGCTTAACTGGCAGGATAGCACTATGGAACTTCTTAATTAAAGTTATCTTCTAAATGTCGTTTATTCATCTGTACACACTCATATATACATATGTACACATACCTATATATGTATCTTTCAAATATTTGTTTCTTCTAAGATTACACATTACAAACTATTAATCTCTTGATGTTGGAAGTTGGAAGACAAGTATTGAATTTTATTTGTTCCCAGGCAATCTGAAGCTGATGCCTATTACAAATCATAATGTGTGTTTCAGGAGTTGAACCTTCTTTTTCCCACATTATTAAGTATGCATTCTCCAGTAGTATTTATTGGTGGCCTCAGTCTTTGGGCAATGAATAATTTCATCTCGATTTCTCACTATATGTTAAAAAGAGATCTGCGTACATCAATATTGAGTGTGAAAAATGAGCAAACTGACTTCTCTTAGAAGGCAGGTCAGGAGATAGAGCAAATAGGTGATCTGTGGAACTTTATTCCCTCTTGTTACAGGATTCTGGGCATCTCAGTGCCCTCCTGCTATGAACATTCTGACCAGGTAACTCCCTATGTGGAAAAACCTGTTCAGCAACTTTTTAAAAACTCCTAATAGTTTCTACATTGCATTTCTCCATCTCTAAAAACAAAAAATTTTTAAAGATTTTATTTATTTTTTACATAGAAGGGAAAGGAGAGGAGCAGAGAGGGAGAGAAACATCAATGTGTGGGTTGCCTTTCACCTGCCTCCAGCTATAGACCTGGCTTGCAACCTGGTTATGCGCCCTGGCTGGGAATGGAACCAGCGACCTTTGGGTTCACAGGCTAGCGCCTTATCCACTGTGACACCAGCCAGGGCTTGAAAATTTTTAAGAGTTGAAATATTTAAGGAATTCTTGTAAAAAGTTTATTTTATCTCATCTTGAAAGAATTTCTCAGACCCTTTCAGACAAGGCATATACTCTATGGCAGTGATTTTGGAGGTTGGGCTTTGAGACAGGGTCAGGAACGAGGGATTGGCCTTTTGTACCATTATCTTCTGCAGTGCTGGCTGCCAGCTCCTCCCTACAGATGCACGTCTGGAGTATGTGCCTTAGTCTGGAATTCCACACCTGAGTAAGTCAGTCACACTTACACTCCATTCATTGGCCCTGTGGCCATAAATTTGCTCCCCATGCCTAAAGAATCAAAAAGAATAGAAAAGTATGATATTTCTAGAAGATTAGCAATATGAAATGTCTATATTCGTCTACCTCTATATTGATTTTGGGTCTAATAAATATAGTCAATTTTACTATATTGCCCCAAGTGGTCTTTGCAAGAAAATTAATTTGATTATGTTTATTCCTATGACAGTATCAATGCCTGCTTTTTATGTTGAAACTCTGTTATGAGAAGTAGAATTAGATATGTCTTGAGTACAATGTATGAATTTTATGCAAAAATCCGGTTCTTGAAATCTCCATTTTAAAAGGTTGTTTTATGGTATCGTTAAATATCATTTGTTTTCATATATATGCATCATCCCTGTCTCTCTTTCCAGGCCGGGCATATATATATATGGTCAGTATATTTTCTTAATTATTGGCACTTGGCATCTCCTTTCCCTGCTCCAGAATGGTCTTTTCTGATAAAACTCACCAGCTTTGCATTCCCACAAGCTCTGCTGCTAGAAGAGTGAATCACAAGAACATTGTATGCTGGGGGTGGTCTGTGTGTGTGTGTCTGTGTAGATATGTCTGTATTTTAATAAGCATCAATTGTAGACTAGTGTACAAATGTTTAACTCGGAGGTGTGTGTCCACAAAGCTGCTTTTATCATTTCACAAGTCCAACGGGTTTTGCTTGTGAGAATTAGGTGGCTGGTTTGAACTGAGGCCTCTTAAAAGAATTTTTTTCACATTCCAAGTTTACTTAATAATTGTGCTATGAAGAGAATAGAATAGTGAGAATTTATTTTACTTTGTTTTATTTTTTGTGACTTTAAAAAGAATTCACAGATTACGCTTATTTTTTAGAATGAACTGAGAGCTAATGGCAGTGAAATCAAAATTCATAAGTTGGAGCAAAAGGAGAATGTACCCCCAGGTCCTGAGGTCTGTGTCTCCCATCAAGATGCTGAAAAGGTGGGTTGAAAAGTTTGATGTCCAGTTGCCAAGGAAGCATGTGTTCTAAATTAGATGCTTAAAATTAGAAACCACTCTAACTCTGGGCTGTTGAGTGTCTGGGAATTTGGTAACAGCTGCCAGGACAGATTGTTGTTTTTGCAGGTCACATAATTTCAGTTTGGAAGCTCTGCAACTTATAGCTGACCAAATAATGAACCCTCATTGGAACATTCTTTTGCTCAGCAAATGTTCAGAGGGTGTAGAGCTAAAGTGATTTTTAAAAATTACTAATTTAACTCATTTTGTGCAAGAAAATTTCATACTTTCATTCAAAGTACTTTGAAAGCTAGACATTATACTAAGTGCAGGAAATGGTAAGCTTAAAAACTAAATATGAACATACCATGCCATGTGGTCTTTATCTGCAAGGAAGCTAACAATAGAAAGAAGATAAGTAACAAGGTGGCTGTCATAAAATGGTGTGACCTGTGCTGTGGAAAGGCTATTCAGGGCCATGGATGCTGAGGCTAAGGGCACTTACCCTGAGTTCCTCAAGAAGGTGATGTCCTGAAGAATGTCTCAGAATAGGCCATGTGAATAAGGACAAGTTCAATTAAAGAAAGAGAAGGGGGTTCCAGATAGACATAACAGAGGAAAAGAAATTAGAGATCTAAACCAAGATGACTTGGCTAGAGGAGAAGGTACATATAAGGCACTGATGAGAGACAGGTAGGGGAAGAAGACTAGGGTGGGTCTTGAAAAGCTTTGTATGCCATCCTTAAGAGTTTGGATTCAGTCCAGTGGTGGTAGAAAGCCAGGGGAAGATTGTAAGCTATTAGATTTGTATTTTGTGCATTTACTGCTAGATGAATGGTTATTTGCAGTAAGCAACAATATGTATATCAAGTGAATTTTCTTTGCCAATCCCTTACCCAATATCTTTGGTCTTTTTGGTCAATATGATAATCAAATGTTAAGTTAGATGAGGAGAAAGAGCTTTCAAATCTATGGCAATGACTAATATTAGGAGAAAAACTATTATTGCTGTTATACATATTGACACCCTTGAGGCCATTCCTCCGAAGGGTGAAGAGATAATTAAAATTGGTTAAGAGTGATAGTTCTCAAACTTATTTCACTGTAACAGACTTTTAAAAGTTTGCTGTATTGACAGAATACCAACAGGAACTCATGAGATATACTACACACTTGGTTGGGCCAAAATAGTCACACGGGGAAATGGTCTCAGATTAATGGCTCCATGATTTAAATCATCGACTAGAACAGGAAAAATTGTAGAAAAATTAAATCACTTTACTTTACAAAAGCATTACAAATCTCTGTTGAAATAATAAGACAAAGTACTTGGTGGCAATGAGTTTTATAATCATAAAGTTATCGAATAAATTACATAACATCCTTGCAGCAGTGGGATTAGGCCATTACTCACATGGGTCACATGTCATGTATCAAGTGAGTTCTCTCACTAGACTGCCTGGATTTCCCATTGTTTAAGTGGAAGATTGTCTTAAAAATAACTGACTTAATAAATATGTTTGGAATTTTTCTTATATATTATGAAAAAAGACATTTTAGACCTGGTGGGCATGGCTCGGTAGCTTGAGCTCTGGCCTGCAAACCAAAGAGTCACCAGTTTGATTTTTGGTCAGGGCACATGCCTGGGTTGTGGGTCAGCTCCCTAGTTGGGGGCAGGCAAGAGGCAGCCTCTGTTTCTCTCACATATCAATGTTTCTCTCCCCCTCTCCGTCCCTTCCCCTCTCTAAAAATAAATAAGTAAAATCTTTTTTAAAAAAACTAAAAGACAAGTTGGGGAAAATATTCCCAGCATTGAAACCCTCAATCTACCCTAGGAGCATAATTTGAGAAATAATCTTCTGGAAAATAGTGCATGGAGTGCCCCTCTCCCTATATCTAATTTTATGTTTTCTGGATTGGGTTCATGAATTGAAACTGGAATTCTGAGCTGAACTGGAGGACAAAAACATTTTAATTATAGCCTAAAAGAGCATCAGTGCAACTGAATCATGAGTTGGGGAGTGGGTGGGGAAAAAGGTGTTACAGATAGGGCATCACCTTCAAGTACATACTGCAGGTTCATAAATGCTTAACTGCCTTAAAATTCATAAAATTTTTCAGACCCTCAGTAATCCTTTTGGCTATTTGCCTGGTGTTTGTTAACCAACACCAAAGAATTATTTGAACTTCGATTTTGTTACAAAAGAGACATTAATGCTAGGGTGAACTTGCCTCAAATGGAATATTTTGTAAAGGTATTGTCTGTCCCTTTCTCCTCTTGTAAATGAATTTGTACTTTCCTTTAATGAAACATTTGAGCAAAATCCCATGTGCTCTCTCCTGGCTGTCCCTGCAGTGAAATCATCTGGTTGGACATGTACAATGATGTCATGATTGGCATCATAACTTCACCCTTTAAATTCAAGGTGATCAAATTAGAGGTGAGAGAAGAACATCTTGGGTTGGATGCACCTACTAATTAGCAAGAACTAAAGAGCTTTTTATGGTCATTCACAACTTTCAGAAAATTTATGTCATATCATTAAATGAAATAATGCACGTAAGGTGATCATTTCAATGATTAATAGCTAACACTTGGTAAATATTGGATATTATTATACTGGGTCATTTTACACCATGTCAGAATTTCTGTAATGAACAGTGAGTAGTGGGAAAAACAACCATGCTGAAATTCAGGTGCAGTCAGGCAACAAATTAATCTCCAATATTTTATGATAAATTTATTCAGTACATTAGATAGTCGGGTATAGACTCTCAGCATCACTCATAAAATCCCTAAGTGAAACAATGGCATGAAAAGTGCACATTCAGTCACCTATTGACCCCTCAGTTTTTGTGTGAAGGAAGATACAAGGAAGGCCTAGGGGCATGTAGAAAGGAGAGAGAAAGCTAATAGAAAGTTCTTTTATTTAAATTTGATGGCCTCTGGGAAAAATATACACAATATATAAGATCTGCCATCTTGTTAAATGCTGCTATTTTGAGACTGGGACTTAAAAGGAAAACTAAGCTTGAAGGTAATACCAGAGGTTGGTTTTAGATAAATTCATTTTATAGCTCCAAGAAAGCCTTCTGTGCTAGCAAGCTTGTTTCAGCAGAATGTATTTGGCTGGGAAATAAAAAGCTAGGAAATTTAAAGACTAAGAATAATTTCTATATGTAAAGGCTTAATTTTACCTAGGAATAAGTTATGGTTATATGAATTATAGTTTGTGGTAAGGAGCTTTGCTCTCCCCATAGAGGGTTTTGTTTGCCCCACCCCTACCCCCTTTATTGAGAATCAAAAGATATGGTTTGGAAGTGCTTTTATAAAGGGAGATGATGCACAATTTTGGCAGCTGAGTGCAGTCTGTTTCTGGCCTTACTCTGTAATTGAGAGGCATGTTAATATCCTCATAAAAGACATTTTGCTGCCTCTTATTTAAATGCTCAGCTGTTCTGGGGCCCATTATTTCCCCCAGGCAGCCAGTGACTGACTGGAGTCAGCAGGTTTCTACGGCATTAACAGCAGTTTGCTCATTTATTTTTAATGTGATTTTTAATCCCTCCCCCTTTTTTTGTAGGTTTCTGCCACTGAGAATAGCCTGGCGGCCTGTTCCACCCCGGCTGAAACTGACTTCTGTAAGCATTCATTCTTAGATCTAGAGAGTGAATCTTTTGTTCTCTCTCATATTTGAATGGGGGGTAGGAGTGTCCCTCCATTGCTGTCTGTGCCAAGGAAGTAACATTAAGTTCAGTACCTCAGATCTTTCACTTGGTTTTAAGGACTGATGCATCAATACCCTTCATACATTTCATGGCTTAGGGAGAAGTTAAATTCAACCATATATGATTAACTTGGGGTAAACTGAATACTTTTGAAAATTCTCTCACTGAACTTATTCTGCTTTTTGTACCAAATCTTTTCAGATTTAAAGCTGTAAAAATAGATTTTAAAGTTTCATTTTAATAAAAGTTTGTCCAAGGATGTCCTTCATATAAAGGGATAAAGAATTGGTATTTGAGTAACCTATTAAAATTATCTTTCCCTACTTATCTAAATGTGTTATCATAGTCCACCCTAAAGCCATATTCTAGAGGTGTCCCTGTTGGTGTTGAATTTGACTACCTTTTATCTTCTTTTAGGGCCATTTTGAGCCTCACTTATCTCAAAGATAAAAACCTTTGTTATTTTTTTTCCTTTACGGTATCCACTTTGATTTTGATATTCAGCATTTTATGTATATGTAATTTTATATATGTTTTGGATTTCTATCTTCTTCCTGGTTAGTTTATTAGACACTGAAAACTAAGCAACCAAAGTAGAAGTATAAGCTAAACGAATCTCTATAAACCCTACCTCAAAATTTCAGACAGACACCCTTGCTTCTTGAATCCAGGAACATTCCTTTGCATTCATTTTACTTGGACTAGAAATTTTTCTGAGTTTTGACTAGGTTTGCAAGACATTTTTTAAAATAAGCCTTAGTTGTTTAGTACTTTGTTGACTTAACTCTAGATTATAAGGAATTATTTTATTTTTTCTTGGTAGCTGTGTAAATGACTTTTCTGTGCCTCTTCTGAGTTTTCCACATGATGAACATCTTGGCAGGAAATTAATTTATACAGGCGAAATGTCAGTGATTATGAAAAAAACTTCATGGAGCCTTTTCCTATAATCTTTATCCGTTGATATCTGCTATATGACTGATGAAAAAGACAGTGCCAAATTTCTTTTTCTCTCTCTCTTTCTCTATCTCATACACGTTATAAAATGTTTGCGCTGAAACACCCCAGCTGGTACTGGAGATGCTAATTATGAAAAAGTCATTAAGGTCTATAAACAGCCTTTATTTTATTTAGTTAGTTATATATTTTAAAATATTGTATTCATTATTTTCAGAGAGAAGGGCAGGAAAGGAGGAAGAAAGGGAGAGAAGCATCAAAGTATGGTTGCCTTTCACCTGCCTCCAGCTACAGACCTGGCTGGAGACCTGGCTTGCAACCTGGTTATGTGCCCTGACTGGGAATCAAACCAGAAACCTTTGGGTTTGCAGGCCGGTGCCTATCCACTGAGCCACCAGCCAGGGCCTATAAACAGTCTTTAGAAATAACAAAAGCTACGGGACAGAATGTTCCTTACATAGAGTGGTTTGGATTGCCACTGTTTGTGGCAAAGGCTGAGAAAGCCTCCCTTCTGCTGTTCCCCAGCAGAAAAGCAGTATTCTTCCTAGTGTTGAAATGACCTGTGATCAGTGAAGGTGTCTAAACTTTGCTTTGCGGGGGGGACCTTTTGTGAGACTTCTCATGAGATACTAAAAAATGTCTTCCTTTTGTAACTTGAGCAGGTAACTCCCAGGTGAAGAGTGAGGTCCAACAACCTGTCCATCCCAAGCCACTAAATCCAGATGCCAGAGCCGCTAGCCTTTCTGAAAGTTCTCCTCCCAAAGCAGTGAAGGTATGATGGCAATTTCTCCCCAAGCCTTGAGACATGGGTTTGCTAGTAGAGCTTATTACACCTTCTATCATTATGTTCATTATAGCCTGTTTTTGCTTTCCTGGGGATGAAAATACCAAATAACACACTTAAGGCCAGTTTCTTCTCCTGGAAGTCTTGCTGCTTCTGCTCTGATGTTTTGGCCAGGAAGTGGGGGGAGGCTCACTAATAGCACTCAGTTAGAAATCTGGAAAACTCACGAAAGTTTTAAGAAAACCTGATGTTAAAGAAAATAACCTGATTTTTTTTTAAGTCCAAGTTCATAAATCTGTAAATGGGTAAAAGATCAAAAAATGGGAAATATTAGGAATCCATTAAAACTAAAATCAGCCCATTGAACAGGAATGTGCAATGTCAACTTCAAGAGAGTGACTCCCAGTCTGAAGAACTTGATCATCACATGATTAGTGGTCAGCATATTTAAAGAAAGAATGTGACATTCCATTAGGGGTTGGCCAGCCCATTTGCTATAAAAATGGACATTCAAGTAACATTTATGCTTTGGTATAATATTAGATGTTAAGGAATGTACAGTTTTTGTACCTTTCAAAAATTTTCACTTGGCTATTCAACCTATGGTCTTTTTATTCACCAATTTTTTTAAACCATCTTTTCTCTTTCTACAAACAAATATATATTCACATAAAAATAAACAAAGGTAAAAAAATCCAATACCTGTTGTAGGCTAATTATTAAAATTGACTTGCTTTTGTTTTTTATCCTCAACTGAGGACATGCTTATCAATTTTTAGAGAGAGAGGAAGGGAGGGAGAGTGAGAGCAAAAAAACATCAATGTGAGAGAGAAACATTGGTCAGTTGTCTGTCTCATGCACCCCAACTGGGGAGTGAACCCACAACCTTAGGCATGTGCCCTGACTGAACCGGGGCTGACTCGTGTTAATTGAATGCTTTGCTAATGTGCTAATTTACTCATTGGAATTAATAACAGACATACCCACATTTCTTTAATGTCTTTCTCCTCTGGTGTTCTCTTAAGTTTTGTTTCAAAACAACATTGAGAGGAACTCCGTAGGCCGAGTTAGTTTCCAGGTAGTTGATACCACCTGTCCTCGGGCACGTGTCTGCCGTGCTCGTGCCTCTCCCCTGTGGGCATGCCTGGCTCCTGAATGAAAGTTCTAGTGCACAAAAAATGATGAAGAGGACACAGAGGAGGGAAGGGGAGAACCCAGGACTGAAAGATTGGATTAAAAAGGGGGGAGAGGTAAAGAAGGTAATCATGAACATTTATTGTAAGATTTAAAATTTTATTTTTAAAGAGAGGAGGAGAGAGGGAGAAAGAGAAGAGCAACACAGATCGCCCCCAGCCAGGGACCTGGCCTGCAGCCCAGGCATGTGCCCTGACCAGGAATCAAACTGGCAGCTTTTCAGTCTGTGGAGAGATGCCCAACCCACTGAGCTATGTCAGTCAGGACTAAACATGAACATTTTAAAGGCAGCAGAGATTCATGATGAGAGTAAGGTTTACTGAAAAGGTTAAAAGCCTAGCAAGAGAAAACAAGTTATAGGGAGGAAAAACTGTGTTACAGTGATTGAATTTGCACATGTACTCCACATGACCTTCTTCTCTTCTGGCCTTCAAGATCTGCTCATGCTGTCATCAGCACTTTCTTTTCCAGTATTTGCAATCCAACAAAGTAGCAAATGCCATGGGGTTAATTTCCTCTCCAACAACAGCCCTGCCCAAATGTTAGTCCTTGGGTTATAGTTCTGGATCAAGAACAGCTAGCAAATCTGACTTGGCCATGGCTTCTGCGTGACTGAGGGCCTAGGGAAATTCCATGGCTAATCCAAGAACAGAAATCTGTTCTGGAGTATTTTTGCATTCTCAATCCAGTCTTAAATTCCTCCCTTCACTGCCAGACCAGACCTCCTAATCCTTGATTGAACCTTTAAGATCCTTCCTGGTTCAAACCCAAGGGTCTGAGCAGATGAGCAAAGAGTGACAGACATCTCACTTAGGTCTTCCGGGACCACAAAGTTGAGATGGAGGTAAAGGCCCTATGCGTCTTTCCCACACCTGTGCCTGCTTCTTTGGCCCTGTTCTCTCAGCAGTAGAATGCAGATAGGCCTGCTTTCACCAGCCACCCATTGTCTAAACATTGTTTCAAACATTGTCTAAAGATTGGAGTAAACTGGCCCGTTGCCTATGTTTGCGCATGGTTCCAAGCTCAGATGGTTATGGTGCATGGAGCCTGGGGTAGGACCCAATCATATCTCCATTTTTAAGAGCAGTTTGTTTTCTGTTCCTCACGTTTACCCTTTACATTCTGCAGGCAAGTATGTAGGCGCTTTAGTATTTATATGAAGACCTGCTGGCATAACTGGTCTCACGGCTATAGACCAGGCGACAGAAATTATTTCTTCATTTTGGGAAGGGTAAACTTGTTTACTCAGAATAGATTTTTGGGTCCCATGCATCCTGGGAAAACTCTCCCTTAGTGCCTTGTCTCTTACTGAAAATAGGACCTCTAAGTTTGAGGCTCAGTTCATATCAAATTTTAGTTTAATTATTTTTTTAATGATACTGGCCTTTAGAAGTAAGGATTTTGTATATTTTGAACACTAGCCAAATAGCTCAGTTGTTGAGACTTGGTGCTAATGAAGTTGAAGTTGCAGGTTCATTCTCAAAAAGGCTGTCATTCTGGGTGCAGAGCTCCATGGACCCTATGGTAAGGATCAGAACATTTTGACTCAAGAGGCCTGGAGGCATCTTAAGCTTTGTGTTCTCCCATTGAAAGAAGTTATTCCCTACATGTTCCCATAGGGCTGAATAGGGAGGAAACCCAAGGAGATATTGCTGGCCCTAGAAACGCCCACACTACCCCACTGTGTCTCAGATAGCCTAGTCCCAGGCTGCTTTAGCTGGTCCTGCTGATGAATGTGCAGAGATAACATGCGAGACTTCATGAGAGGACGTGCACTGTGGTTCCCCCTCTGTGCTCTCGCAGCTGCCCCTTCCCCTACAGACAGGTTTTTTGTTTTGTTTTGTTCTTGTTTTTGTTTTTTGCAAAGTGATCAGAATTATTCTAGAAGGGCATCCAGAATCTTTTCTCACACTCACATTATTATTGCTTCCTCAGATCACTGACCTTTCTTCTACATGGTGAGCAGTCTATTTAAAATGTGAATATCCCCAAAATGCCTTTAAAAAGATTCACAGAAACCTAAGGGAAGGGTTAAGGCTATATAGCACCGGCCCAATCATTTACTGTGTGGTGAAGAATTACCTAAGTATTTTGCACAAATTGGAAGGAGGGGATGACAGGCATTATGTGATATTCTGAATTTCTTTCAGATTGAAGGCTAGTTAACTTCATTGCCTATAGCCAGCTGCTGCCTCCTCCACCATACACATGTATACCTCCTATACTTAAGATAGGAGGCTAAAAGAATGGAGATAAAGTCATGCAAATTTGTTGGAAAAATAGTTTTAAGTAGATGCTGATTAGCAGAGACCCTGCAAGATCCCTCAGATGGGAAAGATATGACAGTGTTTATGAACATCAATTATGTATAAATTACCTCATTCATTGCTAAATATTCCAAAGATATTATCTACATATTTTAATTTGAAACAAACACTGTAGTTTGTTCAAAGTGCTATAGTGAGATTATTTTCATTTGGGTTAGCATCTGCTCTCTTCTCCCAAAGAGTTTCCTTTAGTTATGGACATTTACCATGCCAGGAAATTTTAGAAAATGCTGGTTTGTGAGCCAGTAGTTCTACGTTTTAATTTACTGACTACGAGAACTTTGATAAGGCATCTGACATCCTGGTGCATTAGTTTCTACATGTGAAAGGGGTCAGAGAAGGGAGATGGAAAAACATCTTACATACTGAAAAAAATATATTGTAAAGATTTTTTGAAAGGTCTAACATTCTCATATCAGCAGTGCTTTAAATGTGACTGTGCCAAGTCTGAGCATACCATGAAAGTGGGGGCAGGATGTACGCCAGGCCTACCATAATGCTGGAGATCTGTGGGCATTGACTACACTTCCTGTTGTTTGAATAGACATGAGGGCAATTACAGAAAAGTGGCTGAGAGCCCAGGACAGAGGAAATAAAGGGAAGGCACAGCCGCAGCCTCTCTGACTTGGCATTATACCAGGTTGGCATCCTCTTGTCTTTATGAAACTATAAGGGCCCTTGGGCAACTGCCTCGTAAACTTTAAATAGTATTAAAAGAGTTTATGTAAAAAATGAATAGGAATAATGGGAATCCGGTAGGTCTGGCCAGTTAGAAGGTTGTGGTTAGTCAGATATTTGAGCAGCAATCTATAGGCATACCTCAGAGGTATTTGGGTTTGGTTCCAGACCACTGCCATGAAGTGAGTTGGAATTTTTTGCTGATGGAGAAGGGCCTTGCCTTTAATTAATTTATTTTTTAAAAATCTGTGAAGCACGATAAAGCAAAGTGCAATAAAACAAGGTATGCTTGTATGATTTTGATATTAAAGAGGAAGAATAATGTTTCTCTTGTGTGGGTAAAGGCTCCATTCAAGAGAGCCATTGTGGGTCAGGCTTAGGAGATAGTAAGACTCAAAACACTGTTAATTAAACACACCGTGTGTGGGTGAAGACTCAAAAAGCCCTCTCTCCTGAGCCGGGACATGTTCTAGAATCAGGTAGATATGAGTGAGGCAACAATTAGCAGAATTACTTGGAAAAGAAAGAAAACATGGTCTTATTCATGGATCTGAGTCTGTAACTGAGTTACAGCTCAGTTGCAATAAAACGCTCCAGGGCGCACCAAATGCTGTGTATTCATTGAAGGTTCCTGTTTGTCTCTTCCAGCTTCTGCTCCTGCTCCTGGTACCTAATTTCTGCTCCTGCCTTCCACTTTCCTCCTAATGTGAGCTCAACTTTCAGCTTTCTCTCAGGTTCTCCCTTCTATTCAGTGGGCTGCACCCCTCTCCAACAGTGTGTGTTCTCTCTGTGTGTGTACGGTGGAGGGCGGCTCTGTCACCCTCCATTCCCCTTGAACGGAAAACTGCCCATTTCCTCTTAGACCATGTGAATGAAATTTGTCTGCTGCTCTGTCTTTACTGACCAGAATGAATACTTATTTTCCTAAGTCAAGTGTTGAAAAATACAGAATTCATCCTGCAGCTGAAAAAGATTTTCAGTCTGATAAATACATTTGCCTATTACTTTTACATTCTGTGAATTGTGATTTGTACAAGCCCTCTCCAGTGGCTTCAATTGTACTTTTATACCCAATTATTCTGCATTTTAATCTTTGCTTGCTAGACAAGGGCTTGATCCTTTTAGAGAAACCTAATTAAGTTATTCAAGGTCATTTCTACTTAGTCCTATCTTGTTAAAAATGTTCATATAAGAGAAAAAGAATTCAGAGCTCCAAATAATACCTTAATTACTTCTAACAGCATTCAATATAGTAACATTTGACCACATTTAAATGCCTCCCTTATGCTTAGTAAACTAGGTTGTAGCCTGTGGCCTTTGATTCTTTTAAGTTTTTCCTCTTTAGTATCACACCCCTAGGAATGGAAGGGGGTGGTGTTATTCAGGTGCCATTTCCACTCAGTTCTGCTCCTTGGTTCTTTTTTTTTTTTTTTTTAAGATTTTATTTCATCATTTTCAGAAAGAGGGGAAGGGAGAGAGGGAGAGAGACATCAGTGTATGGTTGCCTCTCACCTGCCTCCAGGCACAGACCTGGCTGGAGACCTGGCTTGCAACCTTGTTATGTGCCCCTGCTAGGGAATCGAACCTGCTATCCCTGGGTTCCCAGGCCCGCACCTTCACCACTGTGCTACCAGCCAGGGCTGCTCCTTGATTCTTAAATCCTTTGGTGCTATTTGGGAGTTTCCCACTAATTTTATTAAGCTCTTTTTTACAGATCTTTACCTATACTTCCATTTTATGCCCATTTTCTGTCCAAATCTGCTTGAAAAAAACATTCCTTTTTTTTTTGCTTTACCTTCTAATAAATCATGTGACAAAGTAAACCAGCAGTGTGAATATTTTATGGGTCAATTTTCAGGTTTTCTCCATCAAAATTCTATCTTGCCCATACCTGGTTTATTTTAGGCTTACCTCAACCATTCAGGTCCTAATTTGCATTATGTTCCACCACACCAGTCGTGGCAGCAAAGGAGCCACCAACCAACATTCCTGTCAGAGCTCTCTGGCCACTTTAACCTAAGCTGCTTCTGCATTTATTGGTTGAGGTATTTCTTTTGGGGCAAGTGAAGGATTACACATGCCTACGGACTTGGTGTCCACCCCTAGTAGCCCTGTAACCATTATTATATAAAAACTTACAGATTTGCAATTCTAGCTTTCATCAATACTAGAATACCAAGTCTTTTCAGTTCTTCATGATTGGGTTTCCCAGCTAGAACAGCTGTGCTCACCCTACTCTATCCCACACTTTACAAGCAGGTCCTGATTCCCCATCTGTTAAGAATTCCCACTCCCCGTTACCTTCGTTTTATTCTCCATGGGTTTTCTAAAAGGTGATAGAACCTATAATTTTATTGGGCTATGCTTTCTTCTGGAGTCCTTATAAAATAGTTTTGTCTCTTTTATATAGTTCCATTTAATTGTCCGTTTTGACTTCTTCAGAACAAGATTATGCCTAGTGAATTGAGCAAGTCAAGATTGTAAGCAGAGGAAACTAAAAGATGCTTTATCAAAATGTCCTTTCCTAATTCCGAAAGCCAAATACTTTTGCTCTCCTTGAAAATGTTCCCATTTAGAATTGGTTCTCATAAAAGTCTACCCTGTTTTTCTTTGGCACTTGAATGAAACAATCAAAGTTCTCCTTGTGTGTGTTATTTTCCCCTCAATTTCTGTCTGTGGAAACATTTTGTGTATGTTGTGGCCTGTCTAAGCTTTTCTCTGCAGTCCAGCCCTAGTCCTACCCACCCTCAATGGCCGCTACTCTTAGGGCAGCCAAACAGTCTGGGAAAGGAACTCAGGAACTCTTGGCTCCCAAGAGTTAGCTGATAGGATCATAGCAGACTTAGTGTTCCTTGTGAGAATTGACAGACCATGTTAGAGAGCCCTTAGATAACAAAGTGAATTTCAGGGCCCATCTCAGCAGAATACTAACTTATCACTGCCTCTACCTACTAAGTTAAATTGTCCTTTTCCTTTTCTTAGAAGTTTCAGGTGCCTGCAAGAGAGACCTGTGTGGAATGTCAGAAGACAGTCTACCCTATGGAGCGTCTCTTGGCCAACCAGCAAGTGTTTCACATCAGCTGCTTCCGTTGCTCCTATTGCAACAACAAGCTTAGGTAAGCCAGACTAAAACAAGCCGTCTCTCTGTATAGTTGGACCTCCAGAGGGAGCCTTTGGCTTTTAGTACTAACAACTATTGTGCTGATAGTGTACTATTAGTTGAAGGCCCCTTAAAAAGGCAGAAAGGGCCCTGGCTGGTGGCACAGTAGATAAAGCACCAGCCAGCAAACCCAAAGGTCGATGGTTCGATTCCCAGCCAGGACACATAACCAGGTCTCCAGCCAGGTCCATACCTGGAGGCAGGTAAAAGGCAACCATACATTGATGTCTCTCTCCCTCTCTGCCTCTCTCCCTTCCCCTCTCTCTAAAAATAATAAATAAAATCTTTAAAAAAAAAAAAAGGTAAAAAGTACCATTTTGTGATAGGTATTTCAAATCACATGATAGCAGTGTTTGAAACTTCTTGGTACATTGATATATTAATTTACATGTTAGAAGCCCTAGCTGGTGGCATAGTGGATAAGGAGCCAGCCTGCGAACCCAAAAGTCTCTGGTTCGATTCCCCAGTCAGGGCACATAATCAGGTTGCAAGCCAGGTCTCCAGCCAGGTATCCAGCCAGGTCTGTAGCTGGAGGCAGGTGAAAGGCAACCATACGTTAATGCCTCTCTCCCTCTCTGCCTTTTTCTCTTCCCCTCTCTCTAAAAATAATAAATAAAATCTTTTTTTTTTTAATTACATGTTAGGACTAAAGTTTAAATAATAGGGTTGCAAGTAAAATCCCTGTAACCTAATTCAGAAGAATGTTTTGCCTTGATATCATAAGATCATCAAGTTAAGAAATCTCAGGAGAATACTTGTCTGAGCCCTAATTTTTTTTTTTTTTTTAATTAATTAATTAATTAAAGATTTTATTTATTATTTCCAGAGAGAGGGGGAAGGGAGAGAGGGAGAGAAACATCGATGTATGGTTGCCTTTCACCTGCCTCCAGCTACAAACCTGGCTGGAGACCTGGCTTGCAACCTGGTTATGTTGCCCTGGCTGGGAATCGAACCAGCGACCTTTGGGTTCACAGGCCGGCACCTTATCCACTGAGCCACCAGCCAGGGCT
>PVIW01010325.1:0-45019 GCA_004026585.1 Noctilio leporinus
CTCCCCCTCCTCCTCCTCCTCTTCTTCTTCTTCTTCTTCTTCTTTTTTAATTCTAGGTCTCTCTTCTTCCTTGGGCATAATTTCTAGATTTCTGTCTTTGGTATCACTGATTCTTTCCTCCATCTGGTCGGCTTTGCTTCCTATGTTCAAGTTATTCCTGATCTCCTTTACCAAATGCTTCATTTCTAGGATTTCTGTTTGGTTATTTTTAAATTTTCAAACTCTTTGGTAAAATACTTATCTTGTTCATTACTTTGTTTTCTGAGTTATTGATTTGTCTGAATTTTCTTGTATCTTGCTTAATATTTTCAGAATTGCAATCTAGAATTCTCTGTCTTTTATATCATATATTTCCATGTGCTCCAGTTCATTTTCTGGAAATTAAAAAATGTTCTCTCTGAGATGCCTCTTACTTTGGTTAGTCAAGGTATTTGTTGGGCTCCTTCTTCTCTAGGCATCTATTGTAGTTGCATTTCACTAGCCGGATTTCTACGAAGAGGTCTTTCTAATATATTCCAATAAGTGGAGCTAAATCTCGAGTTTCTAAACAGTAAAATCCTAAACCTGACCTTTAGGGAGGATGGGTATAGCCCCGAAGTTTGGGGACAGAGTTTGTTTTCCTCTCACAGTAATGGCGACCTCAGACCTTCTCAGGGTCCTCTGCCACAGGCCACAACTGGGTATCTATCAGTCACAAAGGGAAACAGCAATTCTAATGTCCTAAAAGTTCTTGGTTGGAGCTAATGCACTCGTTTTGAGAGTCTAAAAGGCATCAGTTTCTTTGTCTGGAGCACTGACTGCGGGACAGCCAATAATCCACGCAGAACCCTGCACTGCGTCCTTGCCAGCCTCTGGGCCGCGGGCCGCAGTTTGCACCTCTCACTCTGCCAGAGTGGCCACCGAGACTCTGCTCCGCAGCATAGGGGAAGCGCCCGCTATAGCCGGCCACCCCACCCCCTCTTTCCATTCCCAGTCCGCTATGACCTGGCTGCAGGGCTGCGACTCTGGTAGTGAAGCTCCCCCTCCCTTCTTCCCTCCGCTGGTTGCTCCTGTTCGCCCGCATTTAGATGGACCTCTCAGTTGGGCTGTATGGTGAGCAGGGAATCATTTGTTGATTTATAGCTGATGAACTTATTGAAATTTCAGGGGGGAGACCAAGAGCATCTCTAACATCCTCATTCCTCCAAGGTCACTTCCATTATATTTAATTTGATCTCTCATCACTAGTTGGGCAACTGAGATCATCCCACTAGTTTTGACTGCTGATTACCATTATGTCAAGTCATGGGTCATAGAAAAATTTTTAAAGATTTTATGTATTATTTTTAGAGAGCGAGGAAGGGAGAGAGGCATAGAGAGCATCAATATATGGTTGCCTTTCACCTGCCTTCAGCTATGGGCATGGCTGGAGACCTGGCTTGCTACCTGGTTATGTGCCCTGGCTGGGAATCAAACCAGTGACCTTTGGGTTCGCAGGCCTGTGCCTTATCCACTGTGCCGCCAGCCAGCGCTGGATTATAGAAATTTATATGCAATGCCTCTTTTCACCTTATAAACTCCTATAGATTGCATGCCAATTTTACGTAGAGCTGTTTCCAAGTAAATCATTAACTGAGGAAAATAACCCTGGCCTACAAATTGCTTGCTTTGTATGTGGATCACATAATTGTTACTCAATAAATGCAACAGGGTTTGAGCCCTTTTTGATTTTCATGCGAATGTAGTTAACACATTCATGCCCAATTATGGCAAAAAATATGATGCCATGCACAATAAGATATGGTAAGTAAGCTATGTGTCTCTGAAAGAACAAATGCATGGTAGTCATTCCAGGCTTTAAGACAATATCATTGGGAGAGAGCAAATGGAGATTTGGATAAGTTAACCAATGCCACTCAAATGACACAATCTAGACAGGCACCTGTTCTGCCTATGCAAAAAGCCAGCTACCAGACCTTTTTAAAATCATCATATGTGATCATTTATATCCTAATCTCAGTTTATTCAAAAATAAACTATCCTGTCAACCAGCTTATCTGAGCAGCACTGTTTCCTAATTGGTGGCACGTCTGTGACAAGAAGTTAATTCCCCCTGTTGATGTCTTGAAAGTAGCTCTTTGACAGAGTAGGGATTGGGTCATATAGCAGCTATCTCTAAAACTGGTCAAGTAACTTAATAAAATGTCTGTGAAGTGAGTTTAAAAGAAAACCTTTAACTCATATTGTGGTAAGAAAACCTTTAACTCATATTGTAGTAAGTTAGTGACTCTAACTTGAAGTGCTGGCTTCAGCTTGTTTTGCTGGGCCTGGCCTGTTGGGAAGAGTTGGCATCTTTTCACTGGGAGCCAGCTTCACGCAACCTGCCTTCAGCTGCCATATCCTCAGTCAGTCTGGATGTGACACATGTCACTTCTCAGAGGAGTCACAATTTAGAAAACAATGAAAATAAGAGAAATGATTACTGTCTTTTAGGATTTGTCAGAGTACAGGGCACACATTTCAATACACACTATTTTCTATTCCTCCCTTCCTCTTCTTCAATGGGCCGTGTCTCAGCAGGCTTTGGCTGCCATCATTCCACAGAATTCTCTTATTAAGATCATCAGTAACCTCCACTTTGCTAAATCCAAAGTTCAAAACTTAACCTCCTCTTACTTAACCTATCAGGTCCATAGGTTAGGATATGATAACCTATCATATCCATGTGTGATAGTTGTCCATTTTCTCCTGGTGGAATCCACAGTTCCCAATTAACTTCAAGAATGCCATGTTCTTTGGGCATCTGTTTAGAATTTCTTTCTTAGTCACCTTAACCTGTAATTGCTCATTTCTCTTCACTCTTAAATCTTGGGCTTCCCTAGGACCTCAGATTCTTTCATTCCATGCTTCTTCCTTGAAGATTTTTCCTCATTTTAAATCTGTACCAGTCATCCATATTCTGGTGACTTCTATATTTATGTATCTACCTATATGTTCTGTATGTTTCCCATGAATTACAGTGTCTTTTCTTCTCTTATTGACTACTTCACATCTCTATCAGTATCAAGTAGGAATTTAAAGTTACCATGTTAAGAACTGAGCTTCTGGACTTATTCCCAAAAACTTGCTGTTCCTGTAGTCTTGTTCATCTCAGAAATCTCAGTAAATAGCATTTCTCATCATCCACTTGTGCAGATCAAAATTTTTAGTGCAACTCCTCTATGTCTGTCCCCAATCCAGCTATCAGCATCTAATCCATTAGCAAATAATTAAGATTCTATTGTTATCTTCACTTGTTATCACTCCATCAACCACTATCAACTTCTTACCTGGCTTCTTGTAATAATCTATAGTCTCCACAATTCTTCCTTTGCCCTCTTGCAGTCAATTCTGATTTTCCACATAGTAGCAGCTTTGCCATATTTGTAAAACTTAAATCAATTCAGGATATACATCAATTTAAAACCATTCAATTCTTTTCAATCTTAGAGTAAAAGATTTTACCCAATTGCTCTTTTACCCCATTACTCTTTTGTACCTATTTCTTATACTTCTAGTTTTAACCCACTCTTATTCAGTCAGACTGCTATCTTGCAGTTTTGCAAATGTGTCAGTTGCCCCAATTTTAAGACCTTACACTTGCTTTTCTCCCTTCCTGAAACATACTTCCCTGAATAAATCCAATGTTGTCTCGCTTGTCCCCATTAAGCCTTTGTCTGAATGCCATCTTCTCAGTGAGACCTTACTTGTCCCCTATATCTAATATTGTAAGACTCCCCAAGTCAGATTTTCTATTCCTCCTCACTTTGTGATTTCTCTCCATAGAATCTACTTCCATCTACAAGGCTATGTATATACTTATTTGCTTTGTTTACTCATTTGTTACTAGAATGAGCTCCACCAGGCACAACTTTTGTTTTGTTTATTTATTGCTGTATAGACAGCATTCAGAACTACCATGGCAGGTAGTAGCTGCTCAATTAAAAAATATATATGAAGAAATGAATACAATAGTTACCTAGTAAACATTTGTTTGATTAAGGGTGCTGCCCAGTAATTAATTACATAGGAGATTAATAGATGGTTGGTTCCTTCTGAAAATCATTTTAATAGTAAAAGACAGCAGAATGTAAGCTATGAAGCTTGAAAGACCAAGGCTTTAAGTCCTAGAACCACTATTCATTAGCTATTAACTGTGGAAAATTTATCTTTTGTATGCCTCATAACATATATAAAATGTATTTAATAATATCTAAATTTTATTTTAGAAAATGAAAAATAAATGAAGTATCTCCCTCTGTTTCCGGAGCATATTAGGCTGTTCTTTTTAAGTATGATAATGTTCTTGTACATAAGTGAAGCCAATTTATTAAATAGTAAGATGCATGAGGCATGAAAATATAAAATTAAGTCTTTGTGGAAAATATACACAAAACAAATTAAGATTTTTCTAAAATTTCTCACCAGGATCCATCTTTTCTGAGTATTATTTTCCATCTAAGTGGTGATGTTCATGTTTTTCATAGAGGATCCTCCTGTATTTGTTCCATCAAGAGCATTTGAGGAATAGTCTTTCCCCATAGCAAGTTCTAAAATTCCTCTAGGATTTTCTCCAAGTTTCTAATATACACCCTGAAAATTTCATTGTGCAGTACTTTTGCAAAAAAAAATGACAACTATATTATGAATCCACTTGAATTTTTTTTAAAAAAGGTTGTAAACTGCACGCTAACATCAGAGCTTTAAAGATGTGAAAAATAACACTATGAAAAACATGATTTAGAATTAATGAACTATAGTACTAAAGGAATTCACTTAGCAGTGGTGGAATAAAAACAGAGATAAATTTCATTTGTTTGAAATCAAAATATCAATTAAAATAAAAATTTTTTAAAGCATTTATTTTAAAAATTAATTAAGACCTTGGTCCATTTTTTTTTTTTTAATTAACCAAGTATATTTTCAAGATGTTCTCTTAGACCTTTTGTGATCTGAATCCAGATATTCTTTAACAACACATTTTAAAAGCATTTAAGTTATTTTATTTTATTTTATTTTATTTTTGCAAATGTAATTACAAGTCTCATAAATAGAAGAAAGGAGTGAATATAAAACTTCTTGGAATTCATTAATAGCAATGATTACTTTCAGTCAGCCTAAAAGCTCTCTTCCCAGCTTATTAGCATTTCAAAGGAATCCCAAGAAGATTAGTCCAATTCTGGTGATAATTATGCTCTTCTTGATCAAACTCTACTTAGGATTCCCCAAACTCTTTCAGTGGTGCTGCTTGACTTTGGGAGTATTCACTTTTGCATTTTCTAGCTTTAGCAAGAATCCTGCTAAGTCAGTTTAACTAGAATCCCCATCCTCCATATGTGCTCATTTGCTATCTGATCAGGTTCCATACTCCCTGCCATGCCCTTGGGTGGTATCTGATTACCCTGGCCTGGCTTCAGCAAAAATACTGTTATGTTGGTTTGGCAAGAATGTCCCCTCACCCTTGATGTTTTCTCTCAGTAATTTCTATCCTTTGATTCTCACTTTGCTCCTTAGCTATAAATTCCCATTTGTACATGTTGCTGCATTTGGAATTGAGCCCAGCTCTATACTGAGGTTTCTTTTCCCCTATTGCAATAGTTGTGGACAAGATTTGTTTTCACCTCTTTAACTACTACTGTTCAGCTCTGATTATTCTTTAATACTGGTGAAGACAAAAGGCAGACTTACAAAGATCTTCCCAGCAGAACAAAAAGCTGTACATAGGAATCTATTATATGGATGTTCAAAGAAGCTGGTGAGTTCTCTGAATTAAAACCTCCTTTCCAATTTGATTTAGGCAATTGCTGAGCTTCATAAGAGATGAAGAGACAGATTACTTGTGGGTTTATTATTGGTGTCCACATCCATCACTATTTTCTGAAACTGAACTTTAAGAAAAGTATAACCTCTGCTCTTTATCTGATTAAGGACACTAATAGAAGATGTGCTACACTTAGATAAAGGCCAGTTATAAAGAGAATATTCATTGATCAGAGGCTGCCTTTTTTAATATGCTGTTTCTATTGTACTTGTGAAACAGGGTTCAAAAATAATTTTATAAAGCAAATGTCTTCTTATTTTCCCTTTGCCTTCACTCATTTAATCAATTAAGAAATAATTATTAAATGATGTCTACTCCTGTTTTAAGCACTGAGAAAGCATAAAAATAATTTACAAAACATTTATTACTTAAATTTTTCATCAGCAGCAGTTCACAAGCAATACTTAGCCCTTTAAATTAAAATTATCAAAAATCCCAGGTTGCTTTAATTCATTCAGGCTACTCTAACACAAATATTATAAACTGGGAGGCTTATAAACAGCAAGTATCTATTTATCAAAATCTGGAGGCAGGAAAGTTCAAGATCACAGTGGAGGCAAATTCAATGTCTGCTGACAGTTGGCTTCCCCAGAGACAGCTCTCTTTTCACTGTTACCTCATATGGCAGAAGGGGACAAGCTAGCTCCCTGGGGTTTCTTTTATAAGGGCAGTAATTCAAATTATGAGGCTCCACCCTCATGATCTAATTATCTCCTACTGGCCCCCACCTCCTGATACCATTATATAGAGGGTTAAGATTTCAATATATGAATTTGGACAGGGAACAAACACTCACACCACAACACAGGTCAATAGTATCCTATACAGTAGATCAATGCACCATTTTTTAAGTCCTCTTCTTTTTTTAATTTTAAGAAAAATAAAGTATTGATGAAATGCATATTTAAACATAATGTGCTTGTTGCTTGGCAGGACCATTCTTGTTTTCTTTAAGGAAACACAGAAATAAGTGTAAGGCATACCTCAGGTATCCATTTACAGGTCTTGCTAGGGCAAACAGATATTAACATATGTGTAAGATATATCAATGATATTCTTTTGTCAGAAATTCTCCTTTGTAAATATAGCCCAAGGCAGTACTACCGGAGTTGTGAAAATATTCTCTTCAAAAGTATCTCAGTCTCAAATGCATAATCCATACTTGGTGCATAATAGAAATATCCTTTATTAATACAGGTATTAGAAAAACCATCCCTGTATGGGATAGAGTTTATAATTTTCCCATTACCCACTGGAGTTTTTCAAATTAATTTTCACTGACATATGTACATAATCTTTAGGTAATGATAAGAAGGGGTAAATTCTCCCCTTTGCTCTTCTTAAGTTTGTATGGCTGAATTAATAATAAAATGGACACAAGACCAGATTAACAAAAACATAACCAATGTAATATGTTCACACAAGAGATTATAAATTATGCTCCCTAAAACAATGAACCAGCCAACTTTTTATACTTTTTAACATAAAACATAACATAACCAGTCAGCTCTTTATACTTTTTAACATGAAACATGTTATAACATAAGTATGTGAAGAAAAAGCAGGATGAAGACACTTAGCTTTGAGTACTAATTAAGAAGGATTGTAAACAAAGTTTGGACTTGGGTAGTAAACTAGTCAAGGAGCAACAAGATTTTTTTACATAAGATTTTGGCCCTGGATTCTTTAACTGTAGCAGTGAATGTCTCTCATCGGTTCTTTCCAGTAAGGAAGGCACCGGTTTGCCCAGGGAGATTTATTTCCTGCATTCAAAAGGACAAGGGTGGGTCCATGTGTCCTTCTTGCACCAACTGCTTGTCAAGTAACTTTAATTCAAAGTAAGTAATATGCTGTTGTAGGATATTTTGGTACAGACTGCTGTGGCCCGGCAAAGTAAATAGCCATACTTGGAATAATAAAACTAACTTTATTTACTTATAAGTTTAGGGTCCAAAATAAACCTGTCTTTCTACATTTGCTTCTAAAGTTACTTCTGATGAATTTGGGTCCAAATGTCTCGTGAAAAAACTGCTTAGTTTTTTTTTTAAGATTTTATTTATTACTTTTAGAGAGAGGGGAAGGGAGAGAGAAAGAGAAGGAGAGAGACATCAATGTATGGTTGACTTTCACCTGCCTCCAGCCACAGATCTGGCTGGAGACCTGGTTTGCAACCTGGTTATGTGCCTGGCTGGGAATTGAACCAGCAACCTTTGGATTTGTAGGCTGGCACCTTACCCACTGTGCCACCAGCCAGGGCTATAAATAGGTTTTACAGTAAGGAAATGGATCATGAATATTAGCTAGTTCTACAGTTAGTGAATAAATAAATAAAAGGCACATATTATCTTTATTACAAAATTTCTCTCATGCCTAAACACTTTCAACTAACCCTTAGAACAGAGCAATCTTGGAGTTGTATATAAGTTCTGGTTCATTGACAAGGTTGTTATTCTGAATACAAATAGTTCATGCTCCAGTAATTCTAAGAGTTATTAGATATCTGTCATTGTATGCAAAGATGGCTTAGAGACCAATGCTGGCCTTTTCAGGAATAAGTGATGACTCTGTGGGAGCCAGGGAATTTGTAGTGGTTCATAAGGAGAGAAAGAACATTTGAACCAAGTCAGAGCTGATATTGGTTTACAGGCAAAGAATCACCATGTAGAGTTGAATCTATTGGCCATGTGGGACCTTGTGTAAATGAGTAGTAAGCAGAGGAAATTTGTCATGGGAAGATATGATTAGGTAGGTGCTTAAAGAAAAGCAGAGGCCCTGGCTGGTGGCACAGTGGATGAGGCGCTGACCTGTGAACCCAGAGGTCGCTGGTTCAATTCTCCAGCCAGGGCTCATAACCAGGTTGCAAGCCAGGTCTCCAGCCAGGTCCGTAGCTGGAGGCAGGCGAAAGGCAACCATACATGGATGTTTCGCTCCCTTTTTTCCTCTCTCCTTTTCTCTCTCTCTGGAAATAATAAATAAAATAATTAAAAAAAAGAGACAGAAGCAGACAAGAGAGAAATGAGGAGCATGGTACAGGTTTCCAACAGTCCAACATGTATGTGATTATAGTTTATTCCTGGTTCTTTGCTATTGTGAATCACTTCATGCCAACAATTAACCTTTCACTTGTTATTTCAGTTAGTTTGAGTGGGCTTATGTTCAAACTTCAAAGAAAAAGGATACCAACTAGAAAAATATCTGAGATTTGAAGAAGTAAAAAATTTGAAGGAAGATACTTATGTAGAGGGATGAAGATAAAAGAGGTACAGGGAGATGGAAATTTGTAAAGCACATTTGCAGATAAGAAGGGTATATATCTATAATAAAAATATTTCTATGGGGCAGTTTTTGACAATAAGCTTACAAATAGAGTTTAGAGACAGAGTAATATCTTTGTACTCAAATTAGGTGTTTGTATTGGATTCCTACAAAGTAGAAGTGTCTACTAAGGGTTTTAAAGGAGGTGAATAGCATTATTAAATTAGTTGATCATTGAAAAAAGGGGGCCAAAATTTTTAGTTTAGCTGCCATATTAAGGTTATTCAAAAAGATGTCCTAAGAAAATATAGCAATAATTCGAACAAATGAAAGTGAGGATAGTGGTATATTAGGTAAATTGCACTGGGAGAGAAGTAGAAGAAAATAAATAGATCATGAGAACAGGTGATTTTAGCCAGCATGCACTTGAAAATTTGTTCATCTAATGTTTAAAATGCAAAGGAAGAAAGAGATGGTCAATTCCTACAGACCTTTCAGAATCTGGGAAATTCTATGCTGGGAGGGAAATGAGAGGACAGATAAATTCTGAGTGAAGTTTCCTGGATTCAACTAAAGCAGTTATTTCATTTTTGTATATAGGTTGAGATTACAGGCAATATTTTTATGGCTCTATTAATTTTAAAGGTCCAAACAGTACAAATTTGTCCACACTATGGAGAGAAAATGAGGAAAACCAATTTAGTCATATTAGAAGAGTGTCTTTATAAACTATTAAATGCCTTTTGCAGAGCCCCTTTTTTCATTCCTGACTTTAGATTAGTTTCTGCTTTCTCAGCATGCTGATTTTCAGGTGGCATCAATATCACAATAAATGAATTGAATATTTGGTATTTGTAATTAGAGATTTTATTTTTTCCTCTATTTCTTTTCTTTTTAAAAAAATTCTATTCTTTATTTTTAGAAAGAGAAGGGTAGGGAGGGAGGAAGAAAGGGAGATAAACATCAATGTGTATGGTTGCCTTTCACCTGCCTCCAGCTACAGACCTGGCTGGAGACTTGGCTTGCAACCTGGTTATGTGCCCTGGCTGGGAATCCAACCAGCAACCTTTAGGTTTGCAGACTCCTCTTTTTCTTAGATATGCAAAATATGTTTATAACATATTTCACCTGGCTACTTTAAAAAATATTGATGTGGAAAATATTATTTGTTTTCTGTTTGTAAGTGGAAAAAATAAGTTGATAAATTTATATAAAATATTACTGGTTGCAGCATATAAGCTTTATCATTTTTTCTTGAATATATTTTATTTATTTTGCTTTTACAGTTGTCCTGATTTTTCCCTCTTGCCACCCTCCACCCAGTACCCCATTTCCTCGAGCAATGTCCCCCTTGCTTCATGTCCATGTGTCATGCATATAAGTTCTTTGGCTTCTCCATTTTCTTTATTCTTCTTAGCATCCCCCTGTCTATTCTGTAACCACCAATGGGTACATTTTTTTTTTCCTTTCATATCCAGACAATTCACCATTTAATTACTGCCTTCTGTCAGCTTCTCAAAACATATTAATACAAAGTTTTCTTTTCATTATTTCAAAATGCCTACATTAATTCATTTGTTTAAAGAATTACTCTTTTAAGTAATATGAATTGCAATATTAACAAACACATGCAAAAATAAATTTACACCCATACACATTTTTACACATATTAAAAGTACATATTAGATTTTGAAAAGTTAATACAATTTTAAATATGCCAATAGCTGATATAATTATTAAATGTTAACTGATAGTATTTTAGATATATTGTAGCAAATTAAGCAATTTTTTTCTTCTTTAGTATTATAATGCTATTTTTGTGAAATATATCACAGAAATGGTGTATTGCAGAACTAACTTCTGTGAAAGTTGTCCTAAAGAGAGTGCCAAACCCATAGTAAAAAAATGAATTTGTTTTTTTGAGTAAGATCCTCCCCCCTCCAATAATACAACTTAACTTTATTTTAAGCTACTGGAACTACAACTTATTCTTTTTGGAGTTTTCCATCTTAAATAGTAGATTGATATTTTTTTTGGCCTTCCTTCTTCCAGTACCCTCTATTTTTCCTCTACATGTGTTTTACAAGTTGAAGCCTTCAGAAATAATGGCACTTGCTATGTTCAGCTGGTCCCCCGAGTAGAAATTATTATATCTACTAAATTGAGGGGGGAAAATCCCTAGGATTTAAATAACTTTGTAGAATAGTATTCTAGCAATTTTTGGAAATTGTGGTTGACTTCCTATTTGGTCCTAAAGTAACACCTGAACTATTTGAAAGTAATTTCACTTAATTTACATGCTAATATGAGAATATATATTGCCCAGTGTACAAATCATATAGTTCAGTAGTTTGCAACTTCCATCCAAATTGGTATTCATTCTCAGCATCTTTTCTAATCTGAAGATTGACTGATTTCACAACATATCACAACCACTTGGTTGCTATTTAAAACATGAATTGCTAACAAAATCTATATATTACACACCCACAAATAAGCATATATTTTGTAACAGTGAATAAAAATATAGCATGTATTTTATGTAATATACATCCACATTTTCTTACTTTTTTTTCTTCCTTAATTGCATTAGATTTTTCTGAGTTATTGCAAGTAACCTGATTTTCCCATATTGTGAAATAATTCCAATCTAAGAAAGCAGTAATGCAGATATAAGTAATAAACAAAATTATACCTTATTTAGTAAAATTTATTTATAATAAGATCACTTTAAAGCATTCATAAGTTAAAATTGGTTCTTATCCGTTCAGCTGCCCTATGTGATTGGTACATTTAATCCATTTACTTTTGTACCTGAGTTTCTGTCTGTCTCTATTTCTTCATCTTCTTAAAGCAGATCCTTTAGCATCTCTTGCAATGCTGGTTTGGTGAAGATGTATTCTTTTAGACTTCTTTAGTCTGGGAAAATCCTTATTTCACCTTCCATTTTGAATGAAAGCCTTGCTAGGTAGGGTATTGTTGGTTGCAGTCCTTCATTTTTCATTGCTTGAAATATTTTTTTGCTATTCCCTCTGATTTGTTATGTTTTTGTGGAGAAATCAGCTGATAACCTTATGGGAGCCCCCTTGTATGTTATTAGCTGTTTCTCTCTTACTGCTTTTAGGATTCCCTCCTTGTCTTTGAAATTTGCTATTTTCATGACAATGTGACTTGGAGTGGGCCTGTTTGGGTTCATCTTCATCGGGACCCTCTATTCTTCCTGAGTTTGCATGATCTTTTCTCTTTTCAAGTTAGGGAAGTTTTCTGTCATTACCTTTTAAAACAGGTTTTCCATCCCTTACTATTCTTCTTTTCCTTCTGGTATCCCTATGATATGGATGTTATTACGTTCCATGTAATAACATGCAGCTCCCTTAAAACCTCTTCATTCTTTTTCAGTCTTTTTTTCATTTTGTTGCACTGCCTGGGAATTTTTTTCTACATTGACCTCCAGTTTGATGATCTAATCCTCTGCTTCCTCTAGCCTGCTTTTGATTCCTTCTATTGCATTCTTCAATTCAGAAATTGTATTCTTCATTTCCTCCTGGCCTTTATTGATTGATTATTTCTATGTCCTTTTTAATGCTGGTATAGTTCTCAGTAAGTTCCTTGTAGCTTCCCTGAAATTCTTTGTTGTTCCCCTGGAGTTGTTTATAGTTTTCTTTGAACTCCTTGAGCTCATTGAGCTTCTCTATCATCATTATTTTGAATTCCATGTCTGATAGGGTGCTTGCCTCTATCTCATTTTGCACTCTTCCTGAGGATTCTTCCTTTCCATTTGCTGAGGGTTTCTTTCTTTGTCTCCCCATCTTAGGTGGCTCTTGTTTGTTTCTGCTTCTTGGATTGGTCTGCTTTGACTTATTGTCTTAGTGGTGTAACCTTCTGTGGTGTAGAAGTGCACTTTTTTTACTTCCTGGATCTGAGCTTGGTGATGTCAGCTCATGTCCCAGTCTGGACCTAGTCAGCCAGTTGGAGACTACCAGAGATCCACAGTCTTTGTCTCCTTTAGTTGTTAATCCAATCAGTCTGTGATCGGTGGTCAGTTTTTGGCACCTTAATCACATTGTGATGAAGTGGCCATTTCTGTTCTATTTATGGTAACAAGGCTTTTCTCCATTTGGTATTCTGTTGGTTATTCTGCAGGATTTCTTTTCAATTAAATTGTAATTCCAATTTGGTGTTAGGAGGAGATTGGTGTAGCTCTACTTCTCTGCCATCTTGTTTCTCCTGTTATCATTTACTTGTGAGATATAAAGGAGTAGTTCATTTTCAGTTTTCTTCTTTTGAGTTTTATGTTTTTAAAATTTATTTTCTTTCTTTCTTTTTTCCTTAATTGTGTGTGTTTTTTGTTGTTGTTGTTGTTTTTTGTTTTTTTAAATTTTACTTTTACAGTTGTCCTAACTTTCCCCTCTTGCCTCCCTCCAACCAGTACCTCATTTCCTCTGGCAATGGCCCCCTTAGTTCCTGTCCATGTGTCATGAATATAAATTACTTGGCTTCTCTATTTCCCTTTTTCTCCTTAACATACCTCTGTCTATTCTGTAACCACCAATGTGTATTTTTATTTTTTTTTCCTTTCATGTCCAGACAATTCACCATTTTCATTTTCAGTTCTTAAAATCTAAGGTTATTGGAGGTGACAATAAAATAATGATAAAAGATGCCATTTACTTAGGTTTCACAGAAACATATATCTATATATGGAAAAATAAGAAAATTCTTCTTGTAAGTGAAATAGCAAAGAATTTTAAATGCCAATTAAAAGTCTCACTTTCCATTTTTCAGTTACATTGCCATGCATTACAGTCACAGCATTTTCCCATTTGTTTTAAGAAATTAAATGCTAAAGAAAGTGAGGAAGGGCAATTGCCTAATTTATTTTTAAGGAGATGAAACATAACAGAGGAACATTAGACAAAATTCCAGTGTATGTAAAATTATGTTTGTGAAGATTGATAGTGATTAAAATTTCTGCTTGCCTGTCCATCTGCTAAAAATTGTTATCTCATTCAAGTCTAGTACATTTTGAAACAGCTGGAGGTTTAATAACCACTTTTGCTTCAATTTTGAAAATCATTTCTTAGCAATTTTGGGTCAGTTTGCTTTGCCTTTACCTTTTCTCGCAGTTTGAGTTTACAAATTACAATCTTGGACCCATTTGATGAATACTCTTCATCTACAACTTGAACACAACTCTCCTACATACATCAATCTATAGAGTCAAACATTCATTTCTTTACACTGCTCACAGGGGTTGTGTTTCCACTGAAGAACAGGAAGAAAAAAATACTACTATTATATCCCCTGTCTAAGGTTTCAGTTTAAATTCTCAAACCCTTTTATATAACAACAAAACAAAGACATTTCCAGGAATACTGCTTTTCCATTTTTCGCTTATATGAGGTCTGTCCCAAAAGTATTGAGCCAATGTCAATATAATTAAGACATTTTGCACAGCCAAGACATTCAGGGCAGACCTTATTCCTGACCTCAACTACTTTTAGAAATAATTACATGGAACATTGTATAGTTACTTAAATTTTTATGTATAAACTTTTTTCCTAGATGAGGAATCATTCCTCACTTGACACCTTAGGCTTTTCTCTTATCAACCTCCAATAGGTAACAGCATGCTTAACTGTAACAGATAGTCATTGCTTGGTCAGGTAAGTCAAGGGGCCATCAATGCTTATATTATCTTACTCTTCTCACACTGCTAACTTTTATCAATGTTATTTTTTACTTAAATTTTCTTTCTTAATCTTTTAATTTAATTTCCAGAATATGAATCTCAAAACTACAAGCCAAATAAAATGAATATGTAATGGGCCATTTACTTGAGAATGATTAAGTGCTTTGTCATAGTTAAAATATAATCAGGCTAAGTTAATAATAAATGTGGATATTTATTTTGAATATTATAATTAAAAATCCCCAAGTTCTTGTGACTTACTCAACTTTTTTTTCCCCTAATGTTGTTGGTTGATATATCATTTACATAGAGTGAAATTTAAAGACCTTAAGTACTGAAAGGTCATTTCTGTATCATTTTGTGCAAAATGTCAATTGAAGTTATTTTTGCCTATTTTTTGTTGCTTGGTTTTGCCTTATTGTTATTAAGTTGTAGTATTTTATTTAAATTTAATTTTATTGTTGTTGTATTACATCCATTCCCTTTTTACTTCCCTCTGTCCCCTTCCCCACCCACCCACTCTCCTTCAAAGTCAATCCCACTTGTCCATGTCAATGGTGCTTCCATACTAGTTCCTTGACTAAACTGCTCCCCTTCTTTGCCTTCTCTTTTCCCCTCCTCATCCCCCTTGTCCACCGAAGGTCTATTTATTGTATACATGTATCTTGTTCTTTTTTGCTCGTTTGTTTGTTTTGTTCATTATTATCCTGTAATGGGTGAGATCATATGGTATTTGTCTTTCACTGACAGGCTTATTTCACTAGGTATAATACTTTCCAGTTCCATCCATGTTGTTGCAAAGGGTAGGAGTTCCTTCTTTCTTTCTGCTGTATAGTATTCCATTGTGTAAATGTACCAAAGTTTTTTGATCCACTGTTGCACACTTAGGCTGTTTCCAGCACTTGGCTATTGTACATAGTGCTGCTATGAACATAGGGGTACGTAGGTTCCTTTGAATTGGTGTTTCAGGGTTCTTCAGGTATAGTCCTAGTAGTGGAATTGCTAGATCAAATGGCAGTTCCATTTTTAGTTTTTTAAAGGAAACTCCATTCTGTTTTTCATAGTGGCTGCACCAGCCTACATTCCCACCAACAGTGAATCAGGATTTCTTTTTCCCTGCATCCCCACCAAGATTTTTTTGTTGTTGTTGATTTGTTGATGATTGCCATCCTGACAGATGTGAGGTGGTATCTTGTTGTTTTAATTTGCAACTCTCTAATGGCTAGTGATGTTGAGCATTCTTTCATATGCCTTTGGGCCCTTTGTATGTCTTCCTCAGAGAGTTATCTGTTCAGGTCCTTTGCCTACTTTGTAATTGGGCTATCTGTCTCCCTGGTGTTGAGTCTCATAAGTTCCTTATATATTTTGTAGATCAAACTCTTGCCTGAGGAATCATTAGCAAATATGTTTTCCCATACAATTGGTTCCCTTTGAATTGTGCTGGTGTTTTCTTTAGCTGAACAGAAGCTTTTCAGTTTGATATAGTCCCATTTGTTGATTTGTTCTTTTATTTCCTTTGCCCTTGGTGAAGTATCATTAACATATTTCCGCATAGGATATCTAAAATTTTATTGCCTATATTTTTCTCCTGGACCTTTATGGTGGCACTGCTTATGTTTAAGTCCATTACCATTTTGAGTTTATTCTGGTGTAGGTTGGTGGTCTAGTTTCATCTTTTTGCATGTTGTTGTCTAGTTCTCCCAACACCACTAGTTGAAGAGACTGTTTTTACTCCATTGGATGTTCCTTCCCCTTTTGTCAAATATAATTGACCATAGAGTCCTGGGTTTATTTCTGAGCTCTCTATTCTGTTCTATTGATCTATACGTCTATTCTTATGCCAGTACCAGACTGATTTGATTACAGTAGCCTTGTAGTATAGTTTGATGTCCAGTATTGTGATTCCTCCTACCTTGTTCTTTCTCAAGATTGCTGAGGCTATTCATGGGTGTTTTTGGCTCCATATAAATTTTTGAAGTATTCTTTCTATCTCTGTGAAGTATGGGATTGCATTGAATCTATAGATTGCTTTGGGTAGTATGGAAGTTTTAATGATGTTAATTCTTCCCATCCATGAACATGATGTATGCTTCCATTTATTTGTATCTTCCTTGATTTCTTTCTTCATTGTTCTGTATTTTTCTGAGTACAGGTCTCTTACCTCCTTGATTAAGTTTATTCCTAAGTAATTCATTTTTCTTATTGCTATGGTAAATGGGATTTTTTTTCTAATTTCTATCTCTGATGTTTCATTATTGGTATACAAAAATGCTTTTGATTTCTTAATATGGACTTTACATCTAGATATTTTTTGAAATTTGTTTATTAGGTCGAGTAATTTTTGCTGGAGTGTATCGGGTTTTGTATGTATACTATCATGTCATCTGCAAATAATGACAGTTTGACTTCCTCCTTTCCAATTTGGATACCTTTAATTCATTTTTTTCTCTGATAGCTATGGCTAGAACTTCCAAAACAATGTTTAACAGAAGTGGAAAAAGTGGGCAGCCTTGTCTTGTTCCTGATCTTAGGGGGAAAGGTTTTAGTTTTTGCTTGTTGAGTATAATGTTGGATTCAGGTTTCCCATTTATGGCCTTTATGAAGCTGAGGTATGCTCCCTCTATTCCCATTTTGCTGAGGTTTTTTTATCATAAGTGGTTGCTGTACTTTATCAAATGATATTTTTAGCATCCATTGATTTGATCATATGGTTTTTATCTTCCATTTTGTTGATGTTATTTATTACATTTATTGATTTGCAAATGTTGTACCATCTTTGCATCCCTGGGATGAAACCCATTTGATCATAGTGTATGATCTTTTGAATGTATTGCTGCATCCAGTTGGCCAACATTTTGTAGAGGATCTTAGCATCTATGCTGATTAGAGATATTGGCCTACAGTTTTCTTAGTTGTGTCTTGACCTGGTTTAGGATTAGAGTAATATTGGCCTCATAGAAAGAGTTCGGGAGTCTTCCCTCTTGTTGGATTTTTCGGAATAGGTTGAGAAGGATAGGAGTTAGTTCTTCTTTAAATGTTTGGTAGAATTCACCTATGTAGCCATCTAGTCCAGGGCTCTTGTGCTTTGGGAGATTTAGGATACTTCTTCAATTTCTCTAGTTGTTACTGATCTATTCAGACTTTCTGCTTCTTCTGGATTCAGTTTTGGTAGTTTATACATTTCCAGAAAATTTTCCATTTCACCCAGGTTGGCATATTTCTTTTCGTGTAGTTTGTAGTAATTTCTTACAATCCTTTGTATTTCTGAACTATCAGTTGTGATTTCTCCTCTGTCATTCCTGATTCTGTTTATTTGGGTCCTCTCTCTCTTTTTCTTGATGAGTCTGATTAAAGTCTTGTCAATTTTGTTTATTTTTTCAAAGAACTAGCTCTTGGATTTATTGATTCTTTGAATTGTAGTTTTAGTCTCCAAGTTATTTAATTCTGCTCTGATCTTGATCTTCCTTCTACTTGCTGTGGGCTTTGTTTGTTGTTGCTCCTCTAGTTCTTTCAGCTTTATAGTTAGCTTGTTTATATCAGCTTCTCCTGACCTTTTTAGGTAAGCTTGTATTGGTATGGACTTCCCTCTGAGAACTGTCTTTGCTGTGTCCCATAGGTTTTAGGCTGTTGTGTATTCATTGTCATTTGTTTACAGGAACTTTTTGTTTTCATCTTTGATCTTATTATTAACCCATTCATTACTTAAAAATGTGCTATTCAGTCTTCATGAGTTAGAGTGTTTTTGGTTTTTTCCCTTGAGGTTGGTTTCTAGTTTCAAACCATTGTGATATGAGAATACGCTTGGTATGATTTCAGTTTTGCTGTATTCGTGGAGGCTTGTCTTGTTAACTACCATGTAGTCTATCTTTGAGAATATTCCATATGCATTTGAAAAGAATGTTTATTTTGCTTCTTTGGGGTGAAAGGTTATGCATATATCAGTTAGGTCCATTTCCTCTATAGTGTTCAATGCCACAATATGCTTGGTATTTTTTTGTTTGGAAGATCTGTCTATCATTGATAATGGGGTATTAAAATCTCCTGCTATTAGTGTGTTGCTGTCCTTATCCTTCTTGAAGTCCTCCAAGATTTACCTTATATATTTGGGTGCTTCTATGTTGGTTGCATATGTTTACCAGAGTTACATATTTTTGATGGATTGTTCCCTTAAATATTATGAAATGTCCTTATTTGTCTCTTTTTATTGCCTTCATCATAAAATCTATTTTGTCTGAGATAAGTATTGCTACTCCAACCTATTTTTCATGTCCATTTGCTTGATATATATTTTTCCATCCCTTCACTTTTAATCTGTGTCAATTTTTTGTTCTGTGATGGGTCTCTTGAAGACAGCATATATGTGGGTCATATTTTCTTATCTATTCAGGTACCCTGTGTCTTTTGATTGGTGCATTTGATCCATTTACATTTAAGGTTATTATTGATTGATACTTATTTATTGCCATTTTCCCCCTTTGTACCTGTGTTCCTCTCTGTCCCTCTCTGTTTCTTCATTTTTAAAAATGGACCCTTTAGCATTTCTTGCAATGCAGGCTTGGTAGAGATGTATTCTTTTATCTTCTTTTGTCTGTGAAACTCTTTATTTCTCCTTCCATTTTGAATGAGAGCCTTGCTGGGTAGAGTATTCTTGGTTGCAGGCCTTTGTTTCCCATTACTTGGAATATTTTTTTGCCATTCCCTTCTGGCTTGTATTATTTCTGTTGAATAATCATTTGATAACCTTATTGGAGTCCCCTTATGTTATTTGCTGTTTCTCTCTTGATGCTTTCAGGATTCTCTCTTTATCTTTGAAATTTGCCATTTTAATTATAATGTGTCTTAGAGTGGGTTTGTGTGGATTCATTCTCCTTGGGACCTTCTGTGTTTCCTGAACTTGAGTAATGTTTTCACTCATCATGTTAGAGAACTTTTCTCTCATTACTTTTTTGAACAGGTTTTCCATTACTTGTTTCTTTTCTTCTGGTATCCCTACGATATGAATATTATTGCATTTCATGTTGTCCTTCAGCTCTCTTAAAACTTTTTCATTCTTGTTCAGCATTTTTCCATTCTGTTGCACTGTCTTGGAATATTTTTCTAGGTTGTACTCCTGCTCACTGATCTGATCCTCTGCTTCCTCTAGCCTGCTGTTGATCCTTGTACTGTATTCCTCAATTCAGAAATTCTATTCTTTATTTCCTCCTGGCTCTCACTGATAGTTTCTATGTCTTTTTTAATGCTAGTGCACTTCTCAGTATGTTCCTTGTAAACTCCTTGGAATTCTTCATAGTTTCCCTGGAGTTGTTTATAGTTTTCTTTGAGCTGGCTAAGCTCATTGAGTTTCTTTATCATCATTCTTTTGAATTCCATATCTGATAGTTTGCTTGCCTCTGTTTCATTTAGTGATCTTTCTGGCGATTTCTCCTTTCCCTTTGGTGATGGACAGTCTCTTTTTCTCCAGATTTTTAGGTGTCATTGTAATCCAATCAGACTGTGATCAGCTGTCAGGCTAAGGAACTGCTAGGCTGGAAGGATTGATTCAGTTGTAATCCTATTGGTCTGTTATCCACCACCAAGCTCAGATGCAGTTTTAGGTGACAGACTGATTCAGTTGTAAATCAATAAATCAGCTACCAAACTCAGGCCCGGTTTAGCTAGACAGGGGGGTTCAATTGTAATCCAAAGGATCTGCTACCTGCTCAGGTGCAGCCTGGTGGGACAGATTCAGATATAAATCAATGAATCTGTGATCATTGCTAGGCAGCAAGATCCAATTGTAATTCAATGAATCTGTGATCAGCTGCCACCCATAGGCCAGTGGGTGGGGCAAATCAACTCAGTTGTGAACCAATGAATCCGCAATCAGCTACCAGGCTCAGTTGCCACTGTGTGGGGCTGATTGTCTGACTCAGCTGTAGATCATAGAATCAATGAATCTAGGACCAGCCACCAGGCTTGGACACCACTGTACAGGGCTGAGTGACCTAGCTGTAAGTCAGAGAGTCTGTAATTAGCTGCCAGGCCTAGGTGCTGCTGGGCAAGAAATACCCTTTCAAGTGCCAGCTATTGTATCTATGTTTAGACAGGGAAGGCAGAAGAGATTTATTTAGGTGTAAACCAAAGAATTGTGATCAGGAACCAGGCTTAGTCGCTGCTGGGCAAGTCAGATTGCTTCCAATGGACAGTGCTATGAGGATCTACCTATGGAAGCCTCTTGGTGCAGTGTAGTCTGCCCGAGATGTGGGAAATGAGTCAGCACCGGGATACCCCATAGCCGCCACCCCACTTCTGTACTCCAAGCCACTGCCGCAAACACTCTCCACATGTCTCCATTCGTCTCTGCCCTCCCTTTGCTGAAGCCCAAGATAGGTGGGTGCCAATGTATTGTCACTGTGGTCACCCTAGTAATTCTATATCTCTAGTACTCTCTCAAGCCAGCAAACTCCATGGCTTTCCTCCCTTCTCAGCTGGATGCTGCTCTTTTCTCCACTGTATTGCTATAGCTGGGACACCCAGCTGGGGGACCAGAACCCACCCTTCTCAGGTGGGGCCCCCGGCTCTATCCTTGCAGCTGCTGCCTACAGTGGGGGCCCAACCAGCCCTCTCACATCTCCACAATTCCTACCAGTCACATTGCCATGCAGCAGCCTTTTCTGTTTTGTCTGTGGTTATATGACTTCTTTCCAGCTGTTGTCCTGTTGGTAATTCCAGCTGACTTTTTCTTTAAAAAAGTAATTCCAGATGCAATCTGGGAGGAGATTGGTATAACTTCACTTACTCCTCCACCATCTTGCTGGAACTCGGAATTTTATATATTCATAATAGAAGTGTCTTGCCAGACATACGTGATACAGATATTATTTCCTAGTATGTAGCCAATGCATTTATTTTCTTAGATTTTTAAACATTTTGAACAAGTCAACTTATTATTGTATTTTTTTTTATAGTTAGTGATTTCTGCATCTGGTTTAAGAAATGATGTTCATTTTTTTTCCTTTTTAAAATTTTATTGTTGTTGTATTACATCCATCCCCATTTTGCTGTCCTCTGTCCCCCTCCCCACCCACCCATTCCCCACAAAGTCAATCCCACCTATTGTCCATGTCCATGGTTCCTTTATACTAGGTTCTTGTCTAAGCTGCTCCCCTTCCTTGCCTCTGCCTTCCCCCTCCCCACAACCCCTTTCCCCGTGACCATTGAAGGGCTATTCATTGTATTCATATATTTGGTTCTGTTTTGCTTGTTGTTAGTTTTGCTCATTATTGTCCCATAATGGGTGAGATCATATGATATTTGTCCTTCACTGACTGGCTTATTTCACTAAGCATAATACTCTTCAATTCCATCCATGTTGTTGCAAAGGGTACAAGTACCTCCATTCTTTCTGCTATATAGAATTCCATTGTGTAAATGTACAAAAGTTTTTTAATCCAAACACCCACTGATGGGCACATAGGCTGTTTCCAGCACTTGGCTATTGTAAATAGTGCCGCTATGAACATAGGTGTGCATAGGTTCTTATGAATTGGTGTTTCAGGATGCCTTGGGTATAGTCCAAGTAGTGGAATTGCTGGATCAAAAGGCAGTTCCATTTTTAGTTTTTTAAGGAAACCCCATACTGTTTTCCACAATGGCTGCACCAGCCTACATTCCCACCAACAGTGTACTACATTCCCACCAACAGTGTATGAGGGTGCCCTTTGCCCCACATCCTCGCCAACACTTGTTGTTTGTTGATTTGCTGATGATTGCCATTCTGACAGGTGTGAGGTGGTATCTTATTGTGGTTTTAATTTGCATCTCTCTGATGACCAGTGATGTTGAGCATTCTTCCATATGCCTCTGGGCCCTTTGTATATCTTCCTCAGTGAGTTGTGTGTTCAGGTCCTTTGCTCATTTTTTAATTGGGCTGTCTGTCTCCCTGGTGTTGAGTCGCATTACTTCTTTATATATTTTGGAGATCAGACCCTTGTCTGAGGTATCATTGGCAATTATGTTTTCCCACACAGTTGGTTCCCTTTGAATTTTGCTGATATTTTCTTTAGCTGAACAGAAACTTTTCAATTTGATGTAGTCCCATTTGTTGATTCATTCTTTGATTTCCTTTGCCCTTGGTGAAGTATCAGTAAACATATTTCTGTGTAGGATATCCAAAAGTTTACTGCCTATATTTTTCTCCAGGCCCTTTATGGTGGCACTGCTTATGTTTAAATCCTTTATCCATCTTGAGTTTATTTTGGTGTATGGTGTAAGTTGGTGGTCTAGTTTTATCCTTTTGCATATTGCTGTCCAGTTCTCCCAACACCATTTGTTGAAGAGACTGTTTTTACTCCATTGGATGTTCCTTCCCCCTTTGTCAAATATTAGTTGACCATAGAGTCCTGGGTTAATTTCTGGGCTCTGTATTCTGTTCCATTGATCTATGTGTCTATTCTTATGCCAGTACCATGCTGTTTTGATGACAGTAGCCTTGTAGTATTGTTTGAAGTTCGGTATTGTGATTCCTCCTAACTTGTTCTTCTTTCTCAAGATTGCAGTGGCTATTTGTGGGCATTTATGGCACCATATAAATTTTTGAAGTATTTTTTCTATTTCTGTGAAGTTTGTCATTGGTATTTTAATTGGGATTGCATTGAATATGTAGATTGCTTTGGATAGTATGGACATTTTAATGATGTTAATTCTTCCTGTCCATGAATATGGTATATGCTTCCACTTATTTGTGTCTTCCTTGATTTCTTTCTTCATTGTTCTGTAGTTTTCTGAGTACAGGTCTTTTACCTCCTTAGTTAAGTTGATTCCTAGGTACTTTCTTTTTCTTGTTGCTATGGTAAATGGGATTTGTTTTTTCGCTTCTATTTCTGTTGTTTCATTATTGGTATACAAAAATGCTTTTGATTTCTGGATATTGACTTTATACTCAGCTATTTTGCTAAATTTGCTTATTAGGTCGAGTAAGTTTTTGGTGGAGCCAATCGGGTTTTGTATGTACACTATCATATCATCTGCAAATAATGACAGTTTGACTTCCTCCTTTCCAATTTGATACATTTGATTCCTTTTTCTTCTCTGATGGCTATAGCTAGCACTTCCAAGACAATGTTGAATAGAAGTGGAGAAAGTGGACAGTCTTGTTTCATTCCTGATCTTAGGGGGAAAGCTTTCAGTTTTTGTCCATTAAGTATGATGTTGGCTTCAGGTTTATCATAGTTGGCCTTTATGATGTTTAGGTATGCTCCCTCTATTCCGATTTTGCTGAGGGTTTTTATCATAAATGGTAGCTACACTTTATCAAATGCTTTTTCAGCATCTATTGATATGATCATATGGTTTTTATCTTTCAATTTGTTGATGTGGTGTATTCCATTGATTGATTTTCGAATGTTGTACCATCCTTGCATCCCTGGGTTGAAGCCCACTTGATCATGGTGTATGATCTTTGTAATATACTGCTGAATCCGATTGGGCAATATTTTGTTGAGAATTTTACCATCTATGTTCATCAGAGATATTGGCCTGTAGCTTGCTTTCTTAGTTGTATCTTGCCCTGGTTTTGGTATTAGAATAATATTGGCCTCATAGAAAGAGTTTGGGAGTCTTGCCTCTTCCTGAATTTTTTGGTATAGTTTGAGGAGGATAGGAGTTAGTTCTTCTTTAAATGTTTGGCAAAATTCACCTGTGTAGCTATCTGGTCCAGGGCTTTTGTGCTTTGGGAAATTTTGGATGACTTCTTTAATTTCACTAGTTGTTATTGGCCTATTCAGGCTTTTTGCTTCTTCTGGGTTCAGTTTTGGTAGATTATACCTTTCCAGAAATGTGTCCATTTCATCCAGGTTGTCATATTTTTTGCCATATAGTTGTTTGTAGTAATTTCTTACAATCTTTTGCATTTCTGAGGTATCAGTTGTGATTTCCCCTCTTTCAGTTCTGATTCTGTTTATTTGGGTCCTCTCTCTCTTTTTCTTGATGAGTCTGGATAAGGGCTTGTCAATTTTGTTTATTTTTTCAAAGAACCAGATCCTGGACCTGTTGATTCTTCGAATTGTAGTTTGAATTTCTGAGTTATGTAGCTCTGCTGTGATCTTGATGATTTCTTTCCTTCTACTTGCTCTGGGCTTTGTTTGTTGTTGCTCCTCTAGTTCTTGCAGCTTTGTGGCTAGGTCGTTTTTATAAACTTCTTGTAACCTTTTTTGGAAATTGCTATAAATTTCCCCCTGAGACCTGCCTTTGCTGTATCCCATAGGTTTGGGCTGTTGTGTGTTCATTGTCATTTGTTTCCAGGAACTTTTTGATTTCATTTTTGATCTCATTGTTGACCCCTTCATTGCTTAAAAGCATGTTATTCAGTCTCCATGAGTTAGAGAATTTTTGGGATTTTCCCTTGAATTTGGTTTCTAGTTTCAAGCCCTTGTGATCTGAGAAGATACTTTGTATAATTTTAATTTTCCTGTATTTGTGGAGGCTTGTCTTGTGACATACCATGTGGTGTATCTTGGAAAATGATCCTTGTGCATTTAGAAAGAATGTGTATTTGGCTTCTTTGGGGTAAAAGACTCTGTATACATCAGTTAGGTCCATTTCCTCTAGAGTGTTGTTCAATGCCACAACATCTCGGGGGATTTTTTGTTTGGAAGATCTGTCCATTATTGATAGTGGGGTATTAAAATCCCCTACTATTAGTGTGTTCCTGTCTATGTCTTTCTTAATGTCTTCCAAGATTTTCCTTATATATTTCGGAGCTCCTATGTTGGGTGCATATATGTTTATCAGAGTTATTTCTTCTTGATGGATTGTTCCCTCATCATTTCTTATGAAATGTCTTCTTTGTTCCTTTTTATGGCCTTCATTGTAAAATCTATTTTATCTGAAATCAGTATTGCTACTGCAGCTTTTTTTTTCATGTCCATTTGCTTTATATATAGTTTCCCATCCCTTCACTCTCAATCTGTGTCGATCTTTTGTTCTGAGGTGGGTCTCTTGAAGACAGCATATATGTGGGTCATGTTGTCTTATCCATTCGGCTACCCTATGTCTTTTGATTGGTGCATTTAATTCATTTACATTTAAGGTTATTATTGATTGATACTTATTCATTGCCATTTTCTCACTTTGTACCTATATTCCTTTTTGACTTTCTTTGTTTCTTCATTTTATTTTTTTACTTATTTTTAGAGCAGACCCTTTAGCATTTCTTGCAATGCTGGTTTGGTAGAGATGTATTCTTTTAGTCTTTTTTTGTCTGTGAAGCTCCTTATTTCTCCTTCTATCTTGAATGAGAGAGAGCCTTGCTGGGTAGAGTATTCTTGGTTGCAGGCCTTTGTTTACCATGACTTGAATTACTTTTTGCCATTCCCTTCTGGCTTGAATTGTTTCTGTTGAATAATCATTTGATAGTCTTATTGGAGCCCCTTTGTATGTTATTTGTCTTTTTTCTCTTGATGCTTTTAGGATTCTCTCTTTGTCTTTGAAGTTAGGCATTTTAATAATAATGTGCTTTGGTGTTGGTCTGTTTGGGTTGATCCTCATTGGGACCCTCTGTGCTTCCTGAACTTGATTAATAGTTTCACTCATCATGTTAGGGAAATTTTCTATCATGACTTTTTTGAAAAGGTTTTCCATTCTTTGTTTCTCTTCTCCTTCTGGTATCCCTATGATACGGATGTTGTTACATTTCATGTTGTTCTGCAGCTCTCTTAACCCCTCTTCAGTCTTATTCAGCCTTTTTTGATTCTCTTGTACTGTCTTGGAGTATTTGTCTATATTATCCTCCAACTTGCTGATCCGGTCCTCTGCTTCCTCTAGCCTACTATTGATTCCTTCTACTGTATTCTTCAATTCAGAAATTGTATTCTTCATTTCCTCCTGGCACTTATTGATAGTTTCCACGTCCTTTTTCATGCTGTTGTAGTTCTCAGTAAGTTCCTTGTAACTTCCCTGGAGTTCTTTGTAATTTCCCTGAAGTTCTTTGTAGTTCTTCTGGAGTCATTTATAGTTTTCTTTGATGTAGGTGAGCTCACTGAGCTTCTCTATCATCATTCTTTTGAATTCCTTATCTGATATTCCAGGTACCTCTGTTTCATTTTGTGTTCTTTCTGGGGATTCTTCCTTTCCTTTTGGTGTTAGACTGATTCTTTTTTTCCCCAATTTGGGTGTCTGTTCTTGCTTGCTGTTTATTTATTATTTATTTTTGTTATTTTCTTGGGGTAACCTGCTTTGCTTCCTTGCCTTAGTTGAGCACACTTCTGTGATAGGAGATTTGTGGAGTTCAATGTTGTTGTCTCCCAGATTTTCTCCACTTGCTGTTCTTGGTGTGTCCTTTATTTGGGCTGTCTGGTTGTATTCTGTGCCTGTAGGCTCCTGTCCTGCTGGTCTCCTCTGCCTCTAGGCTGTGCTCCCCTGTGTCCAGATGCTGACTGCTCCAATTCTTAGGGTCCTGAAGACGTCTAACGCTCCCTATCTTGTCCTCTAGCTGCTTTGGTACTCAAGAACACCATCAGCACTGCTCTCTGCTCTGTCGCCATTCCCCCACCCCCACCCCCAATGTTCTTTTTTGAGGTCTTAAAGACATTCTAATATTTTCTTATGGATGCTTCTTAGTTCTAGTAATAACACATAGGTTTATCATTCAGTTCAAATTAAATTTTGTACTTGGTATGAATTTCATTTTTTATAACACAGATATCCACTCTAGCATCATTTTTTTTTTAAAGTTTACTTTCCCCATTGAATTGATTTTGTCCCATAATAGAAAATAATTTCATTGGCTATATGTGTGTCTATTTCTGGGCACTATGTTCTATTAGCTAGGCAGCTAAGAGTAACCAAAGAGAGTGGAGCTAGACTGGCTGGGTCTGATTAAGTCTGGAATTTACCGCTTCAGCCACCTCAAGAGATAGCCAGCAAGGGGGATTAATATCTCTCTCTCCCTCCATGTAGTGAGGAAGGACTGGCTTTTCAATATCCCCAGATGACAGTCAGTCCATCTGCCCCTACTATGGATGGGGGGTGATAAGCTCCATGTGTGGTAGAAACCATTTGACCTTAGCAGAGCTTTGAGAAATGTGAGTAGAAGCTAAGATGGTGACTCTAAAGGGGAAGATGAGAGCATGAAACCCTGGAAGATCTAGGAAAGAAATTAGATAGGGCATGGATCCAGCACAAGCCCATGAAGAGCCAGGTAAGAGATTGATCAGTCTGAAAGAGAGCCTACTCCTTCCTTGACCCCAAGGCAATATAATTCAACCTTAGCAAAGGGCCTTTTGGGTAGCACATGTTTACACTTTTGTTTACATGCCTTCCCTCCATTGGAGCAGAGTAAATCTAGCAGCCATGCAACTTGAAGCAAGACTCCAAGTGCAGGCCTGGGTGTGACCATACAGCATCAGCTGGAGTATAGCTGGGATCTGAGACTAAGCTAGTCAGAGGTGGGCAGAGACTTAATTGACCTATAGAAACTTGGGATGCCTGCCGATGCTGATGCTTGGCTAATGGGAAATGAGACAAAGCTAATTTCCAAATCTCTGCACCCTAGCCTTCCGGGGCTTCCTGAAGACAAGTGTGGGTCTGAGGTCCCAGAAGCTGAACTTCTTCCACAGTGGACAGAGCTCAACTATCTGAGCATGGATGAGACACCAGGCACCTAGGGGCAGACCTTTGTTTTTGCCATAGTAAATCTCATCTCTAAACCTCTTCCTTCTATATATGGGGCCCTGAAATGCTTTCCAGTGACTCCATGAAAGAGCCCTACTTCCTCCAGCAAAAGTTCCAGAATGACATAAACCTCAACTTCCCAGTGCCTCTTTGGGTCTCATTCTTATGGCACTCTGAATGTGCATTCATATAATAAACTTTGGACATTTTCTCCTGTTAAGTGTCTTTTTTAAAAAAAAAATTGATTATTAGCTCTGCTAAAATAACTTAGAAGGTAGGAGAAAAGAAACATTTTTTTATGCCCCATAGTCCTTTGGATAATCTATTATAAATACTTTGTTATATTCTTAATAAAGAAACTCATGATCAATAGGTATTTAAAAAAATTTTTTTTTTAATTTTAAAAGATTTTATTTATTATCTTTAGAGAGATGAGAAGGGGGAGAGAGGCAGAGAGGGAGAGAAACATCCCTACACCTGCCTCCAGCCATGCACCTGGCTGGTGACCTGGCTTACAACCTGGTTATGTGCTCTGGCTGGGAATCAAACCAGCGACCTTTGGGTTCACAGGCTAGCACCTTATCCACTGTGCCGGGAGAAGGGGGATTTTAAATACTAAAATAATATTTAAAGAAAGATCATCATTTTGTACAATCATCATTTTGAACATATGAATTTGTTTTTACTGCTCTGACCCACTTAAACTATTTAGAAATTTTTTTTTCTCTAAAAGTCTAACTGACAAGTCAAAAAAATAAAAAGAATGGAAAAGAAGACAGAATTATAAATGTAAATAATATATTTTGTAAGTAAATACAAATAAGTTATAAATATAAATAACAACTAAATTAGATCACCAAAGAAAATGGAATTAAGGTCAAAATGTAGTTGGCTTCTATAAGACTGAAGAATTGTTGGCCAGAAGAATCTTTGGAAGTGATGTCAAATGTATGTGTAAAATTAAGAGTGAGCAGAGGTAGGTCTGTGCCTGGGATAAGAACTCATATGTACCACCACATAATTGGAATTGGTGATGACCTTCAATTCATGCCTCACCACCCCATCATTCATCTATTGAAATGCTAACTGTTGTCCATCAGAATGTGACCTTATGTGGACATAGAGCCTTTAAAGAGTGATTAAGTTAAAATGAGACCAGTAGGAGGCCCTTAGTTCAGTCTGACAAGTGAACCCTAAACAAATAGCAATTCAGTCAGAACCCCTACACTGGGAGCCCCCAAACTCCAACATGGCTTCTAGCAGCTTAAGACTATATCCCCTGGATGGCACCAGACCCTCATTAAAAAGCTGCCTGAGAAACTTAAAGTTGCCCAACAAATTTATTCACTGTTTGTTCTAGCGAATACCTGAGGCTACACCTCCCTTTTTTCGAGTATTTATTATTATGAATTCTTATTCTGCTTGTCAAGTGTATGTAGCTCTTACACCTCTGGAGTGTCTTTCTCAGAACTTGAAAGCCATTCCTTTGAAATGTGACCACCAGGGAGGTAAGGTCTCAGTCTCCCAGTTTCTGAAGGAAGGTAGAATCCTAACTTCCATATTTGCTATAGTGTATATAGCTGCCTTACTTTCATTTACATTGACCAATACTTCGTAAGTTTTCACTTGAGTTTGTGCTGTCTCCCCCTAAATCCTATTCTTATAAAAGCTCTAAACAGGCTAGAATGTATCTCAGCTTTTTTCCCCTACTCTCAGTAGTTACTGAATAAAATCTGTTTTCATGCTTTAACTCTATGGCTTTATTTATCTTTGACACTGGTGTCCTATTAAGCAGAGGAAATTTGGACACACAAAAGAGACACCAGGAATATGTATATCTGCAAGCCAAGAAGAGAGTCCAGAAGAAACCAAATCTTCTGACACTGTGAATCTTGGAGTTTGGGCCTCCTAAGAAATAAATGTCTATTGTTTAAGTGATCCAGTTTATGGTATGTTATGTCAGTAAACTAACATAGGTCATAAATCATATTTTAAATATTAAATCAAACCAAAATACATTAAATAATGATATATTACCTTCTTATCATGACATATATGCTTTCAAAACAAACTAGAAGAATGGATTTGGATATTTTTAATTTAATTTTTATTTTAGTTTCTTCCATGACCATTTAGTTCCCTCATACTCACCTTGTAAACTACTTACTCTGCATGAAATGGTGCTCCTAGAAAAGGACAAGAGCAGAGCCTCTCAGTGAAGCCCTACAGTGAGGATTTCCCTGGGCAGCACTGTGTGGAAGAGTCACAGATTCCACATCTCATCTTTTTCTGAGTATATTTTATTGATTATGCTATTATAATTGTCTGAATTTCTTGTACTTTTGCTTTCCTCCACCCAGCATCCAACTTCCCTCCTATAATACCATCCCACCCCACCAAATTCATGTCCATTAGTCATGCATATTTCCCTGATTTCACCCTTTCCTATATTATGTTTAAATTCTCCCTAGCTTTTAATTAATTAATTAATCAATCAATTAATTATTGTTGTATTACAATTGTTACATCCCCCACCCCACTGCTCTCCCTTGCCCCTTCTATCTTGTACCCATTAATTATGTTTTCTAATATCTAAACCATTTCCCCATCTTTCCAGATTCTCTCTTTATCTTTAATCTTTGGCATTTCAACAATGATTTGTCTTGGTATGGTCCTTGTTGGTTCTAGCTTGTTTGAGACTGTCAGTGCTTCCTGGACTTGTATGTCCATTTCCTTTACAAAATTAGGGAAGCTTTCCTTTATTATTTTTTCACATAAGCTTTCACCTTCTTTCTCTTCATTGTCTCCTTCTGGAACCCCTATTGGTACATATAAAGTTTTCCCAAAGGCTTCTACAACTCTCCTCACTTTTTTCAATTCTTGTTTCTTCAATCTGTATTGGTTGACTATTTGTTCCTTATATTCCATATCATCGATTTGAACCATGTTTTTTTTCCCTTCACCATTAGTTTTATGTGGATTTTCCTTCATTGCACTTAGCATAGCCTTCAGTTCTTCCCTCTGCATTTGCTGTACTCAGTTATGTCTGTCAAGTTTGTGAGCCAGTGTTTTGAACTCTGTGTCTGTAAGGTTGGCTACCTCCTGGTCACTTAACTCTTCCATGGGAACCTTGACCTGCTCTCTCTTCTGGGACATACTTCTTTGTCTTCTCAACTTGACAGGTTCCTGTGTTTGCCTTTGTGTATTAGGTAGAGGTGTTGTACCTATATGTTGTAAGGGGTGGAGACTTAGCTGTTCACCAGTACAGGGCAACCTATTTCACCATGTCATTTCGCTCTACATGGGGAAGGGGTCTGAGAGGGAACAATGCTGTTTGCTTGGCACTCACCCCTTTTCCAGGCACTTCTACTTCCTATATGGGGCTGGCACCTCCCTAGCTGTTGTTCTGGCTATGGTTCCCAAAGTAGGTGGGTCTCTGATGTTCTAAGACCATGGGGGCCTCTAAATAAAGAGGCTCTGCTGAGAGACCAGCAGTTTCTTCCCATACCCCAACCCAGACTGGTTTTCACAGTCAGAAGTAATGAAGCTTTATTTTCCCTGGTGCAGGAGCCATGAGCTTTGAGGTCTGGTATGGTGCTAGAAGTGTGCCCCAGGTGTCCTTTCCTACATTTTTAAATGTTTAACTGTGTTTTCCACCAGCTGGTCACAGCCAAAGTCGCTGCTGCTGCCACCATCACACCGCATCCTCTCTATCCCAGCTCTGCCCCTCCTACTTTTCCAGATGAGTATTTCTTTATATCTTTGATTTTTGGACTTTCATGCAGTGCAGTTTTCTGGAACTTCTGGTTGTCTCCAGTTTTGAGGTAGTCGTATTCCTTCTTAGTTGTAGAGGGAGATGCAGTGTGTCTTTCTGCACCTCCACCTTGGCTGGAAGCTCCTGAAGTATCACATTTAAATTTAGTGTTATTGAGCCAAACACCAAAGTTCTCAAGAAGAATATTAATGTTCATTTCTAATTTAAAGGTTAACAATCATACAGTAAGCAAGAATTCTGCTACAGTGAACATCAATATGTGTTAGCAAAAGAAACATTGAAAGGAACTAAACTTAGTACAGTAGTCTCTCACTTTATCTGCAGTTTCACTTTTTATTATTTTAGTTACCTGCAGGCAACCATGGTCAGAAAATAATAAAAATTTCAGAAATAAACAATTAGTAAGTTTTAAGTTGAACTTTTCCCTAAGCAGTATAATAAAACTTTGGCGTATTCCTTTCCATCCTTCCCAGGATGTGAATCATCACTTTTGTTCAGAATATCTACACTGAAAGTGCTACCCATTAGTCTCTTAGTAGCCATCTCAGTTATTATATCCACTGTCATGAATTACAGTGCTTGTGTGTAAGCAACCCTTATTTAACTTAAGAATGGCACCAAAACACAAAATAGTAATGCTGGCAATTTAGATATGCCAAAGTCATGGCTCAATAATCCAGAATCACCCAAAATAGATGATCCTTTTTCTTAATGTGTGGTCAAAAGGTCAATAGTAGCCCCTATTGCACATGTCTACATTATTCACCTCATTTAATTTCATCACGCAGACATTTTATCACCTCACATAATCACAAGAAAAATAGTGAGTAGATTACAATAAGAAATTTTGAGGGAGAGACCACACTCACATAACTTTTATTACAGTATTTTTTGTTAATTTTATTGTTGTTGTATTACATCCATCCCCTTTTTGCTCCCCTCTGTCCCCCTCCCAACCCACCCATTCTCCCCAAAGTCAATCCCACCTGTTGTCCATGTCCATGGTTCCTTTATACTAGGTTCTTGTCTAAACTGCTTCCCTTCCTTGCCTCTGCCTCCCCTCTCCCCGCACCCCCTTTCCCTCTGACCACTGAAGGCCTATTCATTGTATTCATATATTTGGTTCTGTTTTGCTTGTTATTAGTTTTGCTCATTATTGCCCTGTAATGGGTGAGGTCATATGATATTTGTCCTTCACTGACTGGCTTATTTCACTAAGCATAATACTCTCCAGTTCCATCCATGTTGTTGCAAAGGGTACAAGTTCCTTCTTTCTTTCTGCTATATAGAATTCCATTGTGTAAATGAAAGTGTTTTGATCCAATCATCCATTGATGGGCACTTAGGCTGTTTCCAGCACTTGGCTATTGTAAATAGTGCTGCTATGAACATAGGTGTACATAGGTTCTTATGAATTGGTGTTTCAGGGTTTGAACAGACAACTCACTGAGGAAGATATACAAAGGGCCCAGAGGCATATGAAAGAATGCTCAACATCACTAGTCATCAGAGAGATGCAAATTAAAACCACAATAAGATACCACCTCACACCTGTCAGAATGGTAATCATCAACAAACCAACAAACAAGTGTTGGCGAGGATGCGGGGCAAAGGGAACCCTCATACACTGTTGGTGGGAATGTAGGCTGGTGCAGCCACTGTGGAAAACAGTATGGGGTTTTCTTAAAAAACTAAAAGTGGAACTGCCTTTTGATCCAGCAATTCCACTACTTGGACTATACCCAAAAAGAACCCTGAAACACATTTTTTTTTTTTAAGGTTTTATTTATTAGTTTTAGAGAGAGGGGAAGAGAGAGAGGCAGAAGTATGGTTGCCTTTCACCTGGCTTCAGCTACAAAGCTGCCTGGAGAGCTGGCTTGCAACCTGGTTATGTGTCCTGGCTGGGAATCAAACCAGTGACCTTTGGGTTTGCAGGCCAATGTTTTATGCACCGTGCCAACAACCAGGGCACAGTATATTGTTTTATTGTTTTCTTGTCCAGTTTTATCATTGACTATTGTTGATAATCCTTATTGTGCCAAATGTATCTATTAAACCTCATCATAAGTATGTATAAGAAAAAACACAGTACATGTAGAGTTGGTACTAACCATGGTTTAGGACATCTGCTGGGGATCTTGATATGTATCCCTGATGGATAAGAAGGGGATCACTGTAAAATAAAGTCATTTTGACTAATTTCTATAGCCAGTGCAACTATATTATTAAATTTGAGAGAAAGGAGAAGCGGATTATAAGTTGACATTCACAGCTTTGAACTAATTCCTAACATATTTATAATCTATAAATTATGTAGTTAAGAGAAAATACCAACAAAAAAATCTATGTTCTTAATATCTGAAGATTACTTATTTGTTTCTTTTTACTTCTTTGGTTTATTCACATATTTATTAAACACAGTCATTATATTCCAGAACTGAGGATAGAGAGAGTTAAAAGATAATTTTTTTTCATTAATTGCAATAATATATCTCAAGTCCTTTAGAAATTTGGTTTATTATATGTAAATAAACATGTTTGTCAGATTTGAGTTTCTAAAACTTAGAAAAAATTGAATAACAGATATTCTTATATTTTTCTAAATTTGAAAAATAACCCCAAAAATAAGTATAAGTTAGAGTAAGAAAAAAAAAAAACAAAAAACTGTTGTTGAGCTAACAGGAAGGTTTTAGGAATAACAATGCATTGCAAAATTATATTGTACATAGTAGTAATTATTATAATCATATGTTAGAATATTCATATAAAATGTTCTCACAATAATTTTTGAGAAGAAACACACCCCAGTGGTTCTTTTCTTTGTTGATCTAGACCTCTCTGTATAGAATACAACTATTTATTGTTTCCTTTAGAGAGACTGTTAATTAGCCAGACTCCAATTCAGTAAGTGAAAGTTCATATTTAGTTCTTATAAACAATGTTTCATTTCTATTTTTATAATTATAAATTCATGCTCTATGGCTTGGCATACGTTTCAAGAATCCTGCAACACTGAGACAAGGTGGAGTAAAGGGAGAGAGATAATTAGAAGAACAGAACAAGTGTGAGAGAAGGGAACCGGGGAAATAAGAAGAAAGGAAAACAAAGGATAGACAAAAACAATAGAGAATAATCCAATGAGATGGAGTTAGACTAACCTAATATTGATAATAATCTCATTCTTTTTAAAAATTCAAACTGGAGTGTTAGTTTTACTGTTTCATTTTATTCCCAAGTATATTGAGATTTCTATTACCAGACTTTGTGCATTTTGGCCCATAATCCTATAAAGGTCTAATTTGAAATCATACTAACTATTCAACACTTGGCCAAAATTTTCTTAAATAAGTCTATTTATTTTCAGATTTATCTTAGCTGAATTTATATGTTGTAGTCTACATCTGCCTCATTATAATTTATGAATTCAATCTAAGATACTATGCTTAAAAATATGTTTTTACTACTATGGCAGTATCTTACTGTATTCCTCCAGACACTAATAATAAAGATTTCATTGTACTACAGAAAGAAGAACTCCATTTTTTTTCTGATGCTAGAAATGAAAGAAAATCTAGGGGAAAGTTGTTTCCTCAAAGTGGACATGTTCATAAGTCTTACGAGTAGAAAGAATTGTGATGTATATATTACAAGGGTATTAACTACATTATGAAGGCCTGAAAGCACTAAGTTATCTGCTAAAACTGTTTTCAAATGCCTAGAAAATATAAGAATGAAAGGTGTTATGTAAGTTCATCACATATGTTCTACAAATTTTTACTTTTGCAGATGGGAACGGTACATAAGCTTTTACATGGTTTCTGGAAATTTTGGAAGAGTAAACTAAACACTTTGGTACAAAATATGAAATATGAAAACATTTTATTAGAAATTAATGTTCATAAAATGTCTACAAAAGATAGCAGTATTCCACTTAAAGCTGTTCTTGCTTATTTACTGGCCAGAATTTTTTACATTATTACTTTTTTTAATACATGAATAAAGAAAAAACAAGCTTGTTTTTATTAATATCCAAAGAAAACAATGACATAAACAAATTCAACAAAAATTATATTTAATAATAAGTTATTCAATATGGCCTCTAGAATTCCTATGTCACTAGTTTTCATCCACCTCATAGTGTGCCAACTCTTCTTATTAGGAGATTAAATTTTTGTTTGTTTTTATTTTTGTTAAGGAAATAGTAAAATATCAATATATTTGGAAACTTGCACAAGGAATATCCCAAGTTAAAACTTTGAAAATAGAAAGTGCAAACTATTATACATTGGCAAGAAATGAAAATTAATTAAAAAGAAGCCTGTAGGAAGTTTGAAAGTAATGAAAATATTCTGTATCTTGATTTTTTTTTTTAACTGAAGGTTTTTTGTTTTTTTTTTTTGGCCTGTATCTTTTATTTTATTTATTTATTTAAAAATTTTATTTATTATTTTTAGAAAGAGGGGAAAGGATAGAGGTGGAGAGGGAGAGAGACATCAATATATGGTTGCCTCTCGCCTGCCTCTAGCTATGGACCTGGCTGGAGGCCTGGCTTGCAACCTGGTTATGTGCTCTGGCTCGGGAATCAAACCAGAGACCTTTGGGTTTGCAGGCCAACTCTTTATCCACTGTGCCACCAGCCAGGGCTTGTATCTTGATTTTTGTGTGAGTATACAGTGCATTCATTTGTCAAAACTTAATAACTGTACCCAGACAGTAGCTCATTTTACAGCTATCAAGTTCTCTATTGTGTTTTGCAGTTGACAGGTGTTCACATGTGGATTATTGATAATCCACATGTTGTAAACAGCTTTTCACTGCATGGAAATCAAAGATGTCAAAGTAGGTAGAGTTAATTTTATGTAAATCATATTTCAGTAATGTTGGCAGTATTAGAAGGGAACTTAAAAAATATATATATGTGACCTGGCTGGTGTGGCTCAATGGATTGTCACCAGCCTATGAGCCCAAAGGTCACTGGTTCAATTCCCAGCCAAGGCACATAACCAGGTTGCAAGCCAGGTCTCTAGCCAGATCCTTAATTGGAGGCAGATGAAAGGCAACCATCTATACATTGATGCTTCTCTCCCTTTCTTCCTCCTTCCTTGGCCTTTTCTCTGAAAATAATAAAATCTTTAAAAAAAAAAAAATGAAGTTAGAGAATATTTCTGTCCTCCTGTCAGTTACCTATACAAAAAATCACCAATGTCTCCAGCCTCACCAAAATCTCTGCACCTGGCCTCAAGTCAAATTTATATAGCACCATCTCAATTATGTACCTACATAAACTTTATATTCTAGAGCATGCACTCTTTTCCTCACCGTAAAATATGCCTTCTTAACTCCTACCTTTGCATTTGGTAGGTGTCCACTCATTACCTGCTGATTGATAACCTACATGTAATAAACAGCTTTATACTGCATGGAAATAAAAGATGTCAAAGAGCCAAAGACATATTGTTTCTACTTTTGCTGATGGGAAATGTGGATAACTATTATTAGGAATGAAAGAGAAACATAATAAATCAATTTGCTAGCAAATAACAACACAAGATTAGTAGGCTTTACTTTTCTCATATAATTCAATAGAATAATGTAAATGAAGAAGGATGGAGGAAGAGATAAAACTATTGTAATTATAGTTGCCTCCACTTTCATCATATTAATTTAACAACCCTGACAACTATGCTCCATAGGAGACAGAAAATGATGGATGTGGCAAATTACTGCTTCCTATAGTGATCTGGAGGTATTTCTTAAACTGATTTTTATACATGGACAAAACAGTGCCAGCAAATTGGTGTCACTGAAGTGAAACATTTCCAATTTAATTATATCAGGTAAAATCATAAAATCAAAGCCAATTATTTATAAAACACAGTTTATAATATTCAAGAGTTTGGACTGAAAAATAATTTAAGCAAACAAGTTTGTTATACATTAGAGGATGAGCACCATGAGAAATAAAGTCTGCAGAGGAGGTATATTATTTAGAATGATCATTATCTCCATGTATATTTCTATTTTGAAGAAAATTTGCAATATATAATTGTCAGTGAATATTTGTTGAATACCTGCTGTTTGTCAGAAACTGTTTGAGCCCCTGTGATTAAGTTATAAACATGACACAGCTCTTTACTTCAAATAAAGTTAATGGGTGATTGAAAAGAATAGATGAGAAATGTTAATAAAAGGTGGTAGATTCCAATGGTCCAGTGATATGGAAGAAAATAGAAGAGGCTGAAATATAACTGGAATGTCAGAGAGGTCAATGCAAAGTAGGTAACATATAAATGGTGTTACCAATGATAAAAGAGACAGGTCTGGAGGAGGGAACATTATTTGCACAAAGCATAGAAACGTGATATCATATTTGCTTAAGACTTATTTTTGAACATTCATTGAATTGTACTGCAAATTGAGCTAAGCTAGCTTTGGTCACTCAAAACCATGAAGCCCTTTCATGTGATTATTGATAGTTTCTAATTTGGGGAGAAGTGGATAGTTATGTGGCTCTTTGTACCTACCTTACTTCTAGGTAGCGTGTTAAACTGAATCCAATCCTTGGTCTGCATTTTACTACATATAAAATTATTTATTATCATCATGTACAAAACTGGCTATTTTTGGAAGCTAAGCTTTTTGCAATTCCTTCTCATTTTTCTTTTTGTTCAATAGCAAGTACTTACATAAAAAAGCTCACTCCAATTCAAATGCAACAATATTCTGATGGCAGAATCAGTCAATTTACTAGATGAATTGTGTTCAGAAATTTTCATTAAATGAAAGAGTATATTATCAAATGAAGTTCAAGGATGTTGCTTCAAATGTGTTAAATATCTAAGCTAACTAGATTCTGTATCCCATTTATATTTACACAGAAGCTTAGACATCTAATTAGCCAATCTTCAATTCAATTAAACACTTACAATCTTGCCAAAGGAACTCTAAACTACAGTATGAAAATATATACCTGCTTGTGCAAATTTAGATAGTGATATTTGAAGCATTTTCTGTAGCTATCTCAGGAAAGTAGATTGTTGAATAGGATACTTTAAATATTAAGTAAATGCATCTGGGTTTAGAATAAAATTCTGAGTTGGCCAAAAAGTGTTTGTTTGTTTTTTTCCATAAGATGGCTTAAGTAGAGCTTAGTTGTCTTTAACTTCATTCACAACAATTTTATTAGATTGTACTGTAACTGATGTCATATCAGCATGTATTTTTTTTTTAACAAACACCTACATTGATGAATTTTGGTGTAGTCATTTTAATATTGAAGATATAGAAAATATGTGACATTTTGGGCATATTCTGCTTTATTGTTTCAAAAAAGGTAAAAGCACAACTGAAACACAAAAGAAGATTTGTGCAGAGTATGGAAAATGTGTCAAAAGTGGTTTGTGAAATTTTGTGGGAGAAATTTCTCACTGGACGGTTCTCCACAGGTACAACAATTGAAGTTGATAGTGATCTAATTGAGACATTAATTGAGAACAAATCAATGTAATACCATGTAGGAGCTAGCCAGTGGATATATCTAAAATATCCAAATCACTAAAGTTATTGGTGAAAATGAAAAATGTGTCTGCCCTGGCTGTTGGCACAGTGGATAAGGCACCAGTTTGTGAACCCAAAGGTCCCTGGTTTGATTCCCAGCCAGGGCACATAATCAGGTTGCAAGCCAGGTCTCCAGCCAGCTCTGTAGTTGGAGGCAGGTGGGAGGCAACCATGCATTGATGTCTCTCTCCTTCTCTGCCTTTCGCCCTTCCCCTCTCTCTAAAAATAATAAAATCTTAAAAAAGAAAAAGAAAAGAAAGGTGTGTCTTTTATTTTATGGGAAAAAACTAAATAGATTTTTTGGCCAACCCAATAAAATTAGCTCATGCATACTACTCTTTATACAGAAGTACAATAAACTAAGTGTTAGATAATAATTTCTCAATACCACACCTTCCTGGCGTGAAGGTAGTTTACAAGTTAATTAGAAATGGATACTACAAGGGGAAAAATAATATTTCAGACCAGGGAATATGATTAATGAATCAAAAGATTTTAAGGTTCAAACTACAACAGTAATATCATAAGAAGAAACATTTTTATAATATCTTTTACATTTCCCCTCAACTTATTAAAGTATAATTGCTAAAATAAGTGTATAAGTAAAAAAGTAAAATTTATAATATGATTTGATATACATATAAATTGTGAATACTTACCAGAATTAAGTTAGCTAACATATCTATCACCTCAAATAGTTACTTTTTGTGTGTGGTATGAAAGCTTAAGATCTACTCTTTCAGCTAGTGTCAATTATACAATAGAGCATTATTAAATATTATCACTTCCCATCCACTTCCAATGCTGGGGATGGAACGTTGGTTTAAAAGGTGGAGTGCACACAAACAGGTGCTTTTGTTCCCCATCCTCTGGCTGGTCTGGTTGGTGCATGACTGGGAGCTGACTTCCTGAGCCAGGACCTGGGGTGGCAGGGATTCTGCATGCTCCCTGCCATAGCACTCTGGGACCTGCCAGTCCAGAAGGCCCCAGGTTTTGGATTGGAGGGCAGGGGTTAGGCTCTGGCCACAGGTGGGTTTGGGGAGACAGGGGCACTAGAAAGCTCTATGTCCCACCCCCAGCTGGGGCTGTTGGGAAGCCACAGCCACAGCTCCCCACTCATGGCCCCTGCCTGGCCCTGCCCTGACAGGCCCTGCACCTCTCCCTGAGGGCTTCAAGCCTGACCCCAGCACTGTGGGTACTAGAGCAAGGCTGGTCAGACAGGGCAGCGGGGTTAGGGGTGGAGATTAGAGCTGGCAGGTTGGGGGAAGTAAAAGCATGTCAGGTGGTGGTCAGATGAAAATCCCCACACCCCTTCCCTGATCAGGAAGCCCTGGGAAACAGCTATGGCAGCCAGCTTTCAGCAGCCTGGGGGCTTCTTCAGTGGCAAGGGTGTATTTGGGCATCAGGTAATCTAATATATATGTATTTCATTTTCCTTCCCACCAGACTCTGTCTCTGGAATTATTACCTATGTATGGCATGCAGTGGGACCCTGCTCAGTTACAGGTATACAGCAAGTGAAACATTTAATCTATTAGAAAAATCTACTTAAAAATAATAACAAAATAAAACAAACAAAAATTCTCAGTAGAAAAACAGGTACAGAGAGAAAACCAAGGTAAAATGCAGAAAGAATAAAGTCATCTATAAGACAAGGAGAATGGCTGCAGAAAATACAAACCTTGCTGATTTGATTTCAGACTTCTAGTCTCCAGAATTATGAGAAAATCTGTTTCTGTTCTTTAAGCCACTCATTTGTTGAGGTTCATTGAGCCCTAGAAAACTTACAGATTTTTGTCTGCAGCATTTGAACATCTCTCTCCTTCCTCATGTCTTCTTATCCGTGCCTCAGGGATATTCTACTCCTGATAGCTATAGCCAAGAAACAGGCTCTTTCTCCCCTTAGGTCCCAGTTAGAGGGCTGGGACATCTTCCCCCAAATACCACTTGCAGAGATTAAGTTCTGAAAAAGTACAGCCCAGGTGTAGAGGTTCCCTTCTCTGATGGAATGAAGGCTCTATTTTGGGAGCAGAACATTAAGAATACTGGGACATGATCACCTTGTCAGGTAACAGCAGGTATGAAGAATAGACTTTAAGCATCTCCCACTGTGCTAAGCACCTCGTTTTTAAAACAGGAATCTCAGAAACACCTCACTATCCCCAACCCCCTTGGTTCTCGCTAAGTGACTCAAGGGAGGCAGGCCATGGAACGGAGAGTTCCAAAATTAACTTTATTTGCAGCAGAATGTCAAGGAGTCAAAGCCTAAGGCACTCTCAAAAACTGTGGAAGTTGTGGTGAAAAACAGGAGACTGGTAGATTCCTTAAATATATTAAACCAAAGGCCAGCAAACTTATGTGAAAGCATCAAGAAAAGACAACAAAGAACAGTCTTCTTGAAACCAGAACAAATCTCAAACGCTGACCTCAAAAACTGTTCTTGTAAAGAAGCTCAAATTTAGCTGTATCAGCCTGTAAAGAATCTATGCCAGAGAATTGTTAAATACAACAGACAAATCAACCAGCAATTAGTGGTCAGGGTAAAAGAGAGTCAGAGGGTCCTGCACTAACCACTGTTAGCACAGAAGTCTTGCTTCACATGGCAGGTGAGAGGAGCTAGCCAGCACCAAAAATATCCATCCAGCCAGTAAACAAATAAACCAGCAAGTAACAAAAATGTTTGTCTACACACATACACATACATATATAGGAGCAATAACCATTGTTGCTACAATATTATCTACAATGTCTATATTCTAGTCAATCAACAATAAAAATGAGACATGCAAGGAAAAAAATAAGCTTTGAGCCATACCTTGGGGAAAAGAGCAGGCAACAGAAACTGCTTACATGAGTAGCTAGATATCTGATTTGATGATAAAGACTTCAAATAGCCCTTATAAATATCTTCAAAGAATAGGAAAAAAACACTACTTATGGAAATAAAAGAAGATATGCTGATACGGTCTTATCAGAGAATAGCCATAAATAGATACAAACATTATTTTATACAGAATTAAATGGAAATAATATAAATAACAGTTCAATAGCTGAAATATGTAACTCACTAGAGGGGCTAAAAAGTAGAATAAAACTTTGAGAAAAAATAATTAGTACACTTAAAGATTGAAAGATACAGATTTTGCAATCCAAAGATCAAAGAGTAAAATGAATGAAGATAAATGAATCCATTCTCTGAGAAATGTAGGACACAATAAAATGTACCAACATATGTATGTAATGGGAGTGTGGGAAGGAGTGGAGAGAGAAAAATATAAAAGAAAAGTTATTCAGGTAAATAATAACTAAAAACATCCCAAATTTATTTTAACATTTTAATTATATTTTTAGAAATTTTACACATTTTTTATACATTCAAAAAGCTTAACAAACTTTAGGATAAATCAAAAAAGATGCTTTAATAAACATCATAGTAAAAATGTTGAAAACTGGGCCCTGACTGGTGGCTTAGTGGATAGGCACTGGCCTGTAAACCCAAAGGTCACTGGTTTAATTCCCAGTCAGGGCACATAACTAGGTTGCCAGCCAGGTCTCCACTCAGGTTCATAGCTGGAGGCAGGTGAAAGGCAACCATACATTGATGCTTCTCTCCCTTTCTTCCTTCCTCCCTCCCTGCCCTTCTCTCTAAAAATAATGAATAAAATCTTTATTAATAAATAACATTTTACAAATATTGAAAACTAATAAAAAATAAATTTTTATTATTAACTCTAATATAATTAACAGTTGATTTCTCATTAGAAACAACAGAGGCCAGAACAGAAAGTAGGATAACATATCCAATGACCTTACAGAACTGTCAACCAAGAATCTTCTGCCTAGATAAGCTACCTTTCAAAAATAAATAAAAATATATGTATAACCCACATTAAAAGAAATATTAAAGGAAGATTTTAGGGTGAAAATAAGTGATCCAAGATACCAATTTAAACTGAAATTTAAAAATATGGTAAAATACTTAGGCAATTATAAAAAACAGACAGATGCATATGCCGGTGTGTACTGATACAAGGAGAGGCACACAGAACAAAAGGGGAGTATCTGAGGAGCCTAGAATTAAGCCTATGTGTTTATGGTCAACTTCTCTTAGACAAGGTTGTCAAAGGCAGTCAGTGAAGCACCAATTAGTCTTTTTAACAACTGTGCTAGGGCAACTCAGTATAGTTAAGTCCTCACTTTACATTGTTAAGAGGTTCTTGGAAATTGTGATTTTAAAGAGAAATAACATAAAACAAAACCAATTTTGCCATAGGCTAGTTGATGTAAATAAGAGCTCATTTCCTTTGGCATACTTGTCACAAAAACATCACCAAACTTCTATATAAAGAACTGAAATACTTCAAATATTAAATATTGAGATAAATGGGAGCTATATACCCATTTAAGAAAGATTAGTAAAAATCTAGAAAATTATCTTTCAACAGGAGCCTCTCTATGCAGCTTAAGGCACCAGAAAAGAGCCAACCTGGACAGGATACCCTTCCACCACAGAGTGTGCTCACACACACATTCATACTCACACAGACGGGGAAAATGTAGACATGTTAATTCACCTCACCTGCACATCTTTGGGATGTGGGAGTAAAACAGAGAGCCTGGAGAAAATCCATGCAGACATGGGAAGAACATGCAAACTCCTCATCAGGAAACCATTTTTTTTCTTATACATGTTATAATGAAATGACTTTGAATGAAAACAACATTATTCAAGGACCTACTGTATTTCAATGTTAAAGAATGAGTTTGGAGCAAATTTAGCAAAATAGCTGGGTATAAAGCCAATATCCAGAAATCAAAAGCATTTTTGTATACCAATAAGGAAACAACAGAAATAGAAGCGAAAAAACAAATCCCATTTACCATAGCAACAAGAAAAATAAAGTACCTAGGAATCAACTTAACTAAGGAGGTAAAAGACCTGTACTCAGAAAACTACAGAACAATGAAGAAAGAAATCAAGGAAGATACAAATAAATGGAAGCATATACCATGTTCGTGGATGGGAAGAATTAACATCATTAAAATGTCCACACTACCCAAAGCAATCTACATATTCAATGCAATCCCAATTAAAATACCAATGACAGACTTCACAGAAATAGAAAAAATACTTCAAAAATTTATATGGAGCCAAAAATGCCCACGAATAGCCACCACAATCTTGAGAAAGAAGAACAAGGTAGGAGGAATCACAATACTGGACTTCAAACAATACTACAAGGCTACTGTC
>PVIW01010326.1:0-44994 GCA_004026585.1 Noctilio leporinus
CTTTTTTTTCATGTCCATTTGCTTGATATATAGTTTTCCATCCCTTCACTCTCAATCTGTGTCGATCTTTTGTTCTGAGGTGGGTCTCTTGAAGACAACATATATGTGGGTCATGTTGTCTTATCCATTGGGCTACCCTATGTCTTTTGATTGGTGCATTTAATCCATTTACATTTAAGGTTATTACTGATTGATACTTTAAAAATAATAAATACAATCTTTTAAAAAATAAAATAAAGGAAAAAATAATTTCAGTACATAGAGAATCAAGAAACCTCTTTTTGGAGAATATGTGATATTTTGTTGGGGAAAGGAGAAGAAAAATAATGATTCCCCCCTTCCAACTCCTCTTTTTCTTCCTTTACTCCATCTTTCTTCACTCTCCTTTTTCCTTTTGCTAATTGCCACCATCATCATCATCTTTACCATCACCAGAATTTTCTAGTGGAAAGCACTTGAACTTTAGAGAAGAATGAGACTTAGTCTCTACTTATGTTAGTCACTACAGGAAACAGAATCCACTCCAACTATATTAAACAATGAAGGAAGAATTTAATACATACAGGAGTATGTTTACAGAACTCTTGAAAGGGATGGAGAAGCAGACTATAGGCTGGGCCTTTAGGAAGTTCAACAATACCTAACTATCTGTCACAATTAAGAAACAGGAACTTCAGGAGGCTGCACAGGCAGAGCTGAGCTCAAAAATCAGTCATAGCTGTGATGTGGGATAAGGGATTTGCTGTCTTCACAATTTCCTTTTGACACTATGAAGCTAGTGACTAGGTACTTGAATGCTGTTCTAGAAAACTCCAAACCTCCACAACCATCCTTGCCAGAAGCAACAGTTGACAGAAGGGACATGATTTTGTAGAGAGACAATTTTCAATGGGTTTCTTGTGTCTACACCACTAGTAGATGTATTGACTGCTTTGTTCTAGACTATCTGTTCAAGGATGTTTGCACAGAAAATTAGAAGATTGCCTTGGAGGTAGAGATAGGGTCTCTCTCCAGAGCAGGCATGCCTATTACCCATTATAAAAATTTGGGTTCTTTATGCTCAGGGCTCCTCTCCTTTACCCTAGCCCACTGTGTGCAAGTGTCTCCTGACCCTCTTCATGATTCCATGTGGGATTTGGGACTTGAGGAACCAGCACAAGAAAAAGCTGATACCTGGCCACTGCTATTGTTGGGAGTAATTAACTCCTTTGTCTCTGACACAGGAGGCTCATGCACCTTTGCTTTCAAATATTGAATAAATACATCTAATTGTTGGAGCCTTATAAGTAACCTGAACCTTAGCTGTAAGAGAGTACGAGGCACACAAGCTTTATTTCCCGTACTCTGCAGTACAGAAAAGTGCCATATGCACCACACTTCCCTCTGGTTGGGACTTAGAACAGTGGTGGCCCCATTGGGCTCCCAAATCAGCTGAAAATTGCAATGGGTAGGTTACATAAATTACCGGAAATGCTGACAGCAGCCCTATAAGATAGATATATACAGATATATCTATCTTATAAGATATATATACAGATATATCTATCTTATAGATATATACAGTCACTGTATATATCTTATAGATATATACAGGGCCATCCAGCTCCAGGTTTCTGTGTCAGATTCAAACATGGGTCTGCCTGCTGCTTCCTCCATCCACCCCTCGCAGGTGCTGTTGCAACTCAGCACAAGTTGTGCTGCCACAGTCTTGGTGAGAATTTTATTTCTGGAAGCATTCTGAGAAGAGCTCTTGGTACCTTGGGGCAGGGAGAAAATGCTTTTTGCAGAGAGGGGCTTGACGTAGCCTGCAGGAAGGGGAGGTCTTAGAATAATGTGTGCAAATGTATAGCACTGGGAGGAAAGAGAAGCTGAAAAGGGAAGTGTGAGTAGATGCACAAAAGTGTATGTCCGGGAATATAATAAACTTTGTGGGGATAGAGGGAGAGTGTAGAAGGGAGAGTTTGTTATGAGGGCCTGGTGTGTAAAGAGTCTTGAATTCCAGAATAAGACCTGATTCTACAGAGAGTGGCAGGAATGCCAAATTGCCATCACATATCTTCCATTACCTTTCCCCCTGCCATTAACTTGTTTTTCAACCAAAAATAATCCCCTGCAAAAAAGAACAGCTCATCGTTCCTACTGGCCAGGGAATTCTAGGAGGGAAAAATGGCTGCCACTCACCACAGCCTGTCTCTGAAGGACAGGGAGACAGCCTCTTCCCCAAATTCTCCAGTTCAAGACCAGGACGGCGTTAGCATAAAGTGGAGGAAGAGCCCGGAATGTAGCTCACATTAGCAGACAATATTGCTTTGATTGCAGACAACACACATGAATTGAATTGATCAAGGAATCTTCCCATCAAAGCCAGAAATGAGTGAAAATTAACTTTAACAAAGTAAGCAACTGTGCTCAGGAGACGGAAGGAAGAAACCCGCGCATACTTGGTGCTTGTCAGAGACGCAGAGGAGCAAAGTGTTCAGGCCCATCAGTGAGTGCGGGAGTGATTAATAAACACTTACGTGAACATTCATCTGATAGGCGACTGACAAAGCCCCACAATGATGGGGAGAAGGGGCATTTCTTCTTGATAGATGTATGTGAAATGCTCATTTACTCCTTTTTGATGGATTTAAATGTCCAGGTATTCTCTCCATAGAAAATGATTCTGAAATGGTCCTGGGTTAAAAATAAGGGCTAGAGCTATAACTACATCAATATGGCAGGAAGGATATTCATCCTAGTCATCAATGCATGGATTGAAAATGTGCTGTAGGTTTACAGGGGTCTGCAGGGGTTGGTGATGGTGGTGATACTCATTCTTTTTCAAGTCTAAAGTAAGGTGGATGGGTACACAATCACTCTGCCTGAAATTCTGTAAATAGCAGTAGAGATTAAATAACAGCCTTTTCTTCCCCAGTCTGAAACAGTTTAAAAATTACCTATTGGAAACCAGTTCTCAAAAAATAGATTTAAGTTTGTGCTTACTAAGATTTGCACTGGGAATGAATTTACCAATGGAGAAGACATGAATGTGGCCACAGAAGACTGGCTAACGTGGCCCCCAGAAACAGAAAGCTCATTCCTTCAGGCCTCCCTCCACTCTCCTCTTCCCAGATAACAGGGTTTGCCCCCACCATTCCCTTTTTTTTTCTTACCTGTGAAGCCTAACCCCCAACAGCCTCCTGCATCCCACCTGACATTCTATCCCTGTCCTGCTCAGGCAGCGCTGGGGAAGTGTGTGTATGAAGGGAGGGAGTCCTATTTGTGTGACTATAGTGCAATTTCTGCCCACACCAATGGTATAATGGCACAAAAGGGACTCCCAGGTATAACACCCCTGCCCCACACATTGAGAGACAAGATGTCTCCATCAGCCTCTAGACTGTCTAAGGCAGAAGTTTATCTTTGGGGCTCTAAATAAGACAACTGTAGTTGATCCATCATTATCACTCCCAGAGACTCAGAAGCCATAAATGGTCTTATGAATTTTATAGTAAAATATTGGAGGTGCTCAAAGAGGTCCCAGGACTCTAGTTTTTGAAATATATACCAGGGCACCAAAGCACAATTCATGGTCCCTGCCAGGTCCTCTCTGTTCCTGTAGGGGCAGAGCAGACTGTGGGAGCTGGGCAGCCTTCCTTTCAGCTTTGCACCCTGAAAGAGTCAAAGGAATAATAAATGAAGGAATGCTCTTAGTCCTCTGTAGGGTGGCACTGTACGTATTAGGGTTTCTCTCAGCTGCAAAGGCCAGAAAATTCGATTGACAATGGTTTAAACAAATAGGAAATGACTTTTCCCCGTAAAAACAATGTGTGGTGCAGCTATGCAGCAGCATTCGAGGGGACCAGGCTTTCCTTACCTTTTCGGTCCCGCATACTCAGTCTGTTGTCTGTCTTTGTGTGGGCCCATGATGATGGGTAGAAGACTACTGCATGCCAGACCTCACCGTGGTCCAGGCAGAGGACAGGAGAAGGGGCCTGGGGATGCAACTGGGCCAGCCAGCAAGCAGGGGATGTCTACCACAGGAACTGACCACAATGTTCCACACAAAAGAGAAGAAGGGGCACCTCTGGGATGGAAACTGTCTCAGTCAACTTGGGTTACTATGACAAACACCACAACTGGGTGACTTAAACAATACACATCCATTTTCTCATGGTTCTGAAAGCTGGGGGTCCAAGGTCCAGGTACCAGCATGGTCCAGTTCCTGGTGAGGGTTCTCTTTTCAGTTTGCAGACAGCCATCATCTCATTATGGCCTCACACAGCATGTTTCTCATTTGAACAGATAGAAAGAAAGTAAACTTTCTGGGGTCTCTTTTTAGAAGAGCACTAATCCTGCTGTGAGGGCTCCATCCTTATCGCCTCCCAAAGCCCACCTCCTAATACCATCATATTTGAGATTAGCATTTTATTTTCATTTTATTATTATTTTAATTTTTTAAAGATTTTATTTTCATTTTATTATTATTATTTTTAAATTTTTATTGTTGTTATTATATCCATCCCCCTTTTGCTCCCCTCTGTCCTCCTCCCCACCCACCCATTCCCCCCAAAGTCAATCCCACCTGTTGTCCATGTCCATGGTTCCTTTATACTAGGTTCTTGTCTAAGCTGCTCCCCTTCCTTGCCTCTGCCTCCCCACTCCCCCAACCCCCTTTCCCCTGACCACTGAAGGCCTATTCACTGTATTCATATATTTGGTTCTGTTTTGCTTGTTGTTAGTTTTGTTCATTATTGTCCTGTAATGGATGAGATCATATGGTATTTATCCTTCACTGACTGGCTTATTTAACTAAGCACAATACTCTCCAGTTCCATCCATGTTGTTGCAAAGGGTAGAAGTTCCTTCTTTCTTTCTGCTATATAGAATTCCATTGTGTAAATGTACCAAAGTTTTTTGATCCAATCATCTACTGATGGACACTTAGGCTGTTTCTAGCACTTGGCTATTGTAAATAGTCTGCTATGAACATAGGTGTATATAGGTTCTTCTGAATTGGTGTTTCAGGATTCTTTGAGTAACTATTTGGATTCCCAAATAGTGGAATCGCTGGATCACAAGGCAGTTCCATTTTTAGTTTTTTAAGGAAACCCCATACTGTTTTCCACAGTGGCTGCACCAGCCTACATTCTCACCAACAGTGCACGAGGGTTCCCTTTGCCCCACATCCTTGCCAACACTTGTTGTTTGTTGTGATTTTATTATTTTTAGAGAGAGGGGAAGGGAGAGAGGCAGAGAGAGAGAGAAACATCAATGTATAGTTGCCTTTCATCTGCCTCCAGGTACAGAACTGGCTGGAGACCTATCTTGCAACCTCATTAATATGCCCTGGCTGGGGAATCAATCCAGCAACGTTTGGGTTCGGGTTCGCAGGCCGGCGCCTTATCTACTGTGTCACCAGCCAGGGTGAGATTAGCATTTTAATATACGAATTTTAGGTAGATGCAAATATTCAGTCCACAGAGAGATGATAAGAATCCTAGGGTAGGTTTTTAAGTGAGGTTGACTCAAGGTTTAATACCTGAGGATCCTAACACCCTGCAGCCTGTCAGGCTCATCTTTTTATTTTTTCACAGTACTTCCATTTTAAAGCACATTTTATTGATATTGCTGTTACAATTGTCCCAATTTTACCCCTTTGCCCCCCTCTGCCCAAATTCCCTCCAGCAATCTCCCCCTTAGTTCATGTCCATGGGTAGTGCGTGTAAATTCTTTGGCTTCTCACTTTCCTATATTATTCTTAACATCTCCTACCTCTTATGCTTCTCGATCCCTGTATCTTTCCCCCCATTCTTCCTCTTTCCTTTCTCAGCTGATAACCTTCCAAATGATCTCCATACCTATGATTCTGATCCTATTCTGGTTGTTTGCTATATTTTTATTTTTTAGATTCTGTTGTTGATAGTTGTGGGTTTGTTTTCATTTTACTGTTTATAGTTTTGACATTTAAAAAAAATAAGTCTCTTTAACTTTTCATGTAATAATGACTTGGTGATGAGCTCCTTTAGCTTTACCTTGTCTGGCAAGCACTTTATCTGCCCTTCCATTCTAAATGATAGCTTTGCTGGTTAGAATAATCTAGGTTGTATGTCCATGCTCTTCATCACTTTGAATATTTCTTGCCAATCCCTTCTTGCCTGCAAAGTTTCTTTTGAGAAATCAGCTAATAGTCTTATGGGAATTCTGTTGTAGGTGATTCTCTAATTTTCTCTTGCTACTTTTAAGATTCTCTCTTTACCTTTAAATTTCAATTAAAATGTGTCTTGGTGTGATCCTCTTTGTTGTCGGACTTCCATATATTTTGACTTTCTTTTTAAATTTTATTGTTGTTGTATTACATCCATCCCCTTTTTGCTCTCCTCTGTCCCCCTCCCCACCCACCCATTCTCCCCAAAGTCAATCCCACCTGTTGGCCATGTCCATGGTTCCTTTATACTAGGTTCTTGTCTAAACTGCTCCCCTTCGACTTTCTGATGGTTCTGGTTGTTATTTGTTTTTGAGATCTGGTTGTAATTCTTTCTATTGTTGTGTGAAAAGGTGAAGTCTCCCCATTCTATCCCAGGAACAATGGGAAATCCAATGCCTTCCCAAGATTTCTGGGAGTCCCTGTAGCCTGCTTCCAATGATGTCCTTCTCTGCTTCCCACAGGAAGTTCCTTCACACTCAATTGTCCTTCTCCTTTATTCTCCCAAAGTGACATAATACGGGCCTCTTGCCACTGTGGTGTTTTCATTTCAACTCATCGAAACCAGGAGTTCATACTCAACTTTCATTTACTGTAGTTAGCTGGTATTTACTTGAATTACCTTCTTGGCTAAGGAATAAAATTTTACTTAGGACAGAGTCTTTTTCAGAATGGTGAGCCTACATTTTTGAAGAACATTTTCTAAAGAATGGTTTAGCTTTTTGCACCTGTACTCTAATTCTCAAGGACATTTCAGAGCAGAGTCTTCTTTTCCACCTTGAGGTGATTTTTTAATTGTGAATTAAATACATAAGTGAGTACTAATTAGTCTTACCTATTTAAACAGACTGAAGGGAAAGGGAGCTGAAGCTTTTTGCCACTCATCACAAATATGAAAATGACTCATTTTTACTTTCTTTAATAATAGCTAAAGGCAAAGATCACAGATTACCCTTCCTACATTAGGCCAATTAATAGAGATCTGGACTTTTTGCCCCTAGCCTGGATGCCTGCTTAAGAATAAATGTTAGAATGAGGCACATTTCCTGCAAAAGTCCAAGGACAAAAAGACATGACCCTGGGAAATGTCAGGCCTGGAGCTCAGGTTTTAGACTGTCACATGGTGGGAGGCAGGAAAGGATGGAATTCCTACAGGAAGACCTAAACTGTTATGAACCAGAGAGCGCCTGCCAAGGACTCAGACTTCTAAAGAGTCACTTACAGCTTGCAGTAAAACCCCATAATGTTCCTATGATAAATAAACAGAACTGGGAGCTGCCATTGACATAGTGTGCTGGGTGAGCACAAGTCACCACGTCTGAGCATTGGTGGGGGCCAGGCAGTCAGAGGATGTTCAGAGTCCAGCTATCATGGACTTGGTAAAGTTCTTGAATGAAGCCGGTGCATAAAGCTGCTCCCTTTTGGGGAGTTCTTCCAAAGCAGCTCAGAACTCATTTGGGCAGTTGGAAATACAGCCCTAAATTCTGTCATTTTCATGTCTTTCGGTGCAGTCCTGGCTTCAGCTGAGCTCCTCCAAACGGGGGACTTGAAGTAGAAAGCACGAGGATGCCCAGATTCATATGCCACTACTCCCTCATCCATTCATTTACTTGACAGCCAGTCACTGGCATTGTTCTAGAAGCTGAGGTCACACAGAAATGATTAAGACATCATCTCTGCTGACACAGACACTTGTATCCATGTAAGAAAGGCAGGAAGTCCCCAAATGGAATAGTGGGGGCCCTAAAAGGAACTGGAGAGCTTGTCAGGGGAGGTAATTCTTGAGTTGAAGAGCAACGAGAAGGGGTTTTTTTGTGGATGGGAGGGAAGGGTATCTTGAGCAGAGGCAATGTGTGAGTGAAGGCACAGAGTGGAGACCACCTGTGCTTTGGGGAGATGTGGGAAGGATGAGGGTGAGGCCAGGATAAAGGTGAGGCCAGAGAGAAATGTATTAAGAATTGTGCTAAATAACAACAACAAATGGCCAGGGCCAGCATCCTGGACTTGGAAAGTACAACAACTTCCTGGCATGTTCCCTGGGAGGTATGTTGACATTAAGTTGTTTTTTTACAGATCCAATCCCTGGGCCTGTTCTCTCCATTTTCAAAACATCACATTTCTTTAGGAGTTGAGAGCAGCCTGTGCTATAGTGTTAAACACATTGTCTCTTAAAGAATATAATCCCAGGCCCTGGCTGGTGTGGCTCTGTGGATTGGCGCCAGCCTGCAAACCGAAAGGTCACAAGTTCGATTCTCAGTCAGGGCACATAACCAGGTTGCAAGCCAGGTCTCCAGCCAGGTCTGTAGCTGGAGGCAGGTGAAAGGCAACCATATACTGATGTTTCTCTCCGTTTCTTCCTCCCTGCTCTCCTCTCTGAAAATAATGAATAAAAAATGTTAAAAAAATATTTCAACATATAATTAAGTATAAAAACTACTAATGAATTATTTATGTTATTTTTCTAGTTTTTCAACATTTGGTGGGTATTTAGCACTCACCACGCCTTAGTCATGCTCCATAGCCACACACCAGACCCATGCTGGGCAGAGCATGCCTCTCAGGCAGGCAGAGGACTGGATGTTATCATGAGAGCAAAGAGGATCACTGAAGAGTTTCAAAAAAAAAAGTGGCTTTGTCAGTTTTGTGCTCTAGAAAGCTCTTTCGCTTAAATGAGATGAGAAACCAGTTGGGTCAGCATTACAGCAGATTAGGCTGAAGGGAATGCCCTAAAATGGCATAGTGTGTGCACCTGTGTACATGTGAGTGCATGAAAAAGAGAGGGAGGGGTAGGTGGCCATCTTTCTTAGCAAACGTGCTGCATAGCAGGATTAGAAAGCAAAATTTCCCATAAGAAATGTGAGTAATTTAACCACATTGTGTACTTTCTGGTTTTCCATAAAGGTAACACTTCTAAGGCTGCTTCAGACCTCCCCCTCACCCCAATCCAAGCCGAGGGTTCTTGGGGTCAGTGTTGTCATGCTACTGCTACCATCTGGGAAGATGTGCAGCCTTCAAGGTGGTGTCGGGCTGAAATTCCATAAGCCCCACATCTCTTGCTTTGAGACCAGCCCAGAAGGCAGAGTCTTGGCTCTGCTCCCCTCTCTGGTAGCAGAGTAATGAATGGGACTTGAGGCCCTGAGCTCTGAGGCGGGAGCCACTGTGGGCAGGCAGGGGGTTTCAGTACACCACTCCCCCACCCCCCCTCACACAGAGCATAGTGAAGATCCCAGAATTTCAGGACAGGTACAGCTGTATCTCTAAGTTATGTGTACATGGTCCTGAGTGATTTTTCTGAGCCTTGGTTTCCTTATCTCAAAACAGAAATCATAGTGTAAGTGTTGCAGCCGTTTTGAGGAACATAGGAGACAATGTAGGCCAATGGCCTGGAATGGAGCCCTGCCAACAGGCTGCATGCAGGGAGCACTTGGTCCCTTCCCACCACCTCTGGAGGCTCCCACAACAGCCCCATCCAGGCCTGCTGAGTCCGGCAACATGGGTGTCCCTTCATCAGGAGTCATAACATGGTGGCAGGGAGATGACAAAGAGGCTGCAGTGGAGGCATTGTGCTCGTGTTGGCAGAGGCTCTGTAAGTGGGACCTTGCACCCTTCCTTTCCCTTTCTTTTCGCAGTATTCCAACTCTCTGCCCTTTCTCCTTGCTTTCAGAACCTCTGTCCCTGCCTTTCAACTAAAACAGCCTCAGATTTTTCCCGTTGCAAGTAAAAATAATCACAGCTACCTTCTCTACCGCTACTGGGACCCTCACAAAGTCAGGCTGGTGAAAACTCTTTGTGTATTGCACATATTCAGAGAAAATCTTCCCTGTTAGTCCTGTCCCACAAGGACATCCAGGGGATGGCACTGTCTTATCTCAGCAGGGTCTGGGATGACTGAGGGGTGGGGGACTTGGGAAAAGCTGGAGGGGCTGCAGGTCGGAGCGAGAGAGGTAGGGATTGAAAGCGGTTGGTCGGCTGCTTGTGCTTTAATGGGTGTCAGTGTATTGAGGATGGTGGGAAGCTGCTTTGGAACATGCGTGCGGGGCTATCTCCCTTTGTTCTTCCCTTGGTTGGGTGGAATCAGTGATCATTACCGCGCTTGTTGGAAGCATTGTTCCAGTCAGCTCTCGGTGCCACATGGTGCCCCAGACATTCCAGGTAAATGAGAGCCTGAAGGAAGCCTCCCTGAATACACAATTCTGTCTGGAGGCAGTCTCAGAGATGGTCTGCCCACAGGGGAGAAGAGCAAACCCCACACCCTGCACCAGCGGGGTCTGTGAACTGAGAGCTGGGTCCTATTTCTTCCTGAGGGCACTGATGTCTGCAGTCTGTACTGAGAGGCAGTAACCCAGGGGCAGAGGTGGGGGGCCAGCACCCCGCTGTGAGCCTGTCTGGCATTGGCAGCTACTCAGAGAAGCATGAAGAAGCCTGGGGCTTGCAGTGCTTCAGGGTCTGGGTAAGGTTCAGGTTCCAGCACTTACACACAGCGTGACCCTGAGCAAAGTATTTACCTTCTTGAAGCCCAAGTAGTCACAACTGCAAAGCAAAACTGAAAATGCTTACCTGCTTTTCCATGTGGGAGAGGTGCAAAAGCCAAGTGAGAGGATGTGAAAATGCTTAGCAAACAGAATCTCTGGATCAATGTGTGGTACTGTTATTATTTGTGCCACCCGGGACTGTTCAAAATGCACTGCAGGACCCCTGACGAGGAAGCCTGAGGTTATTGTGAGAGGGTCATCTGAGGACTGGGTTCTGGCAGGGGCTCCTCCTGCACAGGTATCACTGTGTCTGGGTCCAGCGGACACACCTGGCCCTGGATAATGGCTCAGGCATCAGTCCTTAGCCTCTTGAGACATCCAGCAAATCCAAGTCACCGTGGCCAAGGGCTCTGGAGAACTTGAACTGGACCCATTGCTGGAGGTCTCCAAAGGGCTCAAGCTGGTGAGTGCAAGTGGTACAAGGTCAAGATGGGAAAGCTGACCAACTCCCACAAAGTGATGGTCACCCAAGGTAAACCTACCAGGGACCAAGAACTGATCCTTTGCCTTATACTAGCAGAACTTTTGTTTTCTTTCAGATTTAATTAAACTTAAGAGTTCTGACTTGCCTTCTCAAAGCTCACAACAGGTTGATGCTTCAAGAGAACCCACTTCTAATTTACAGTAAAAACATAGTGGCCCAAGGGAACAGATCAACACATGACTTCATGTCACATGAGCTTTGTAAAAAGTAGAATTGTCAGGATTATCAGTATTAACATTAGAAGATTATTCAGTGAACTTGGAATTGGAGCACAGAAAGTTGCTTAGATGAGATCAGTGATAGTATTAAGACAGATACATTATGGAAGATAGCCCTGCAATGGTGACAAGGCTGAATCAAGTTCTTGGTCAAAATGCCCCATTTCCAGACAGAGATTGGATGGCACTGCCAACACTGGTCTCAGGACTTTCCTTGTTCTTACCTTTCACCATTGACACACCTGTCTTCTCTTGGCATTTGCTCTTTTTAGCTAAGGTTTGCATTCTATCAATCAGTTTACATTGGGGTCCTGTAGGCCTGGGGTCCTTTGAGTTTCCACATCTCTCTTTACCTCCACCCCATGGATTGCAGTTTATCTCTGCAAGGTGATGTTATTCCTTATTTCCAAACACTTTGGAAAGAAAGGCAGGTAGAGACTAGGCTGGGTGGACTGTGATGAATGCAGGAGGTCTGTCAGACTTGGAAGAAGATACTGAGCAGCATCTGGGGATAATAGGTGCAGAACTTGGTCCCCAACACAGCTAATTGTGGGGGGCAGTCAGGCCAACAGATGGGTGAGGGCTCTGGTACCAGAGGAGCCACCTGAGCCTATGTACACAGTTAGGCAGAACCCTGGTCTTAGAGACTGGGCAGGCCAAAGCAGGGGGTGAGAGGAGGGATGTAGGCAATATCTCGGTTCTTTCTGTTTGCTCCCAGGGCTCACCAGTTTTGGAGAGGGGGAAAAAAGCCTGATGTCACATGCTGGTGGGGACTAGTTTGGATTGGTTCAGGTACTGAAACGGGTGGAACCTGCACACAGATGGACCCAAAGCCTGCAAGAGCCTGATACCCCCAACCAGGTGGCACCAAGACTAGCAGAAAAAGTTGGAGAGTAAGTGATGTTGCTAGATAGATGGAGATCAATGCTAATGTTCTGATATGTTTTGGAAAGTTAGTTGCCAGACCAAAGTGAGATCAGTCTTGCTCGGTGATCTCCTCCCTGTTTTAGGCACAACCCTAGAAGCTCACTTTGAGGACAACTTTTCCCAGTTTGTGAACTACCTTGTATCACTTTTATCCTCAGCATTGTTTTAAAGGTTCTAGATAGGATAAGTGGTTATATGCACTGGCTTCTGAGAGGGACGGTATTTGAATCCCAGTTCTGCCACCTGCTGGCTGTGGGACATTGTGCAAATCAATTGACATCTTGAAAGACTCAGTTTCGTCACAGTCAAAAAGGGAGAAATCATTTTTTACCCCATTGATTTGTTGTGAAGATTAAATGCCAGGGCCTGGCATGAACAAATTCTCAACCTGTATTTGTTGGCTGATACAATCAGAGGATTCTTGTAAATCCTCAGGCAGAGCTTGACATACAGTAAATGTTCAGTCATTAAAAATGATATTAACATTATCATTTGCAGGACTGCAGAGCTCAGGGCCCAGCCATGTGGGTCACCTAAGCCTGTACACACAGCTGTCAAGAAGAGGCAACATTTTATAGTCCCTGAATGTGTGGCCACAGCATAAAATGAGCTTATACAACCAGAAAGCAATTTAAGATTTGGATGGTTTGTTTAAAGTGTTCCTGGCCAGGAACCCACACCCTCTTTGGATGGGCATGAAAGTCCACAAGAGGGCCCATACCCTTGACTCACAGCTCCTGACTGGCACCTGTATTTGATCCCTCACAGACAGGAAAAGGAGTCCACATTGCTTCTTTTTGTGGCTCAAAGGGTGGAAGCACACTTCCTTCTCTTTTTATGGCTCAGACAGCCTTGGGAGCTTCTGTCAATCATATCATGTCTCATCTCTTCTGGGAACTGACAGGCACGGAGCCCACAGCGAAGTTCCCGGGATAATATGGAAGGCTGCTGCTTGCCTTGGAGTTAAGTCTATACAGGCCCCAGCCCTACCCCAGCCTAGGAGTCTCAGGTTTGCCTTCATGTGACTTACGTTCCTACCACATCCTCAAATGGTCTTTGACTTGAAAAGCAGCTGAGCTGAGACAAATGTAGGTTTGGGGATTTGCAGGGCCTGTGAGATTGAGAAACAGAGCACCTGTCTTTCTCTTCATCTCACATCCTAACCCTCTGTTATGCCAGCCTCCTCTGCCTAGCTAGACTTTTTTTTAAGGGGAGCCACAAGGTCAGGGCAATGACTGCCATCCAGAAGAAATGGGTACCTGAAGGCTGCTTTGTCCCTATCCTGGTGTAAGTCCACAGTAAATTCAGAGCTTGCTGGCCTTATACCCTCTCTGTTGCACAGTGAAGACAATTTGGAGATGATTTCCTGTTGGAAGGCAACCTCTCTATAGTGTTTCAGACTAGAAATTTCAAAAACCCACATTTGACATCAGCTGTCCAAAGGAGAGGGCAGGTATCATCGAAGGAGAACTGAGGCAGGGCTTTTTTTTGCCTTACCTCCATTCCCAACCTCTAACCCAATGGAATTAGAAGTGTGACTGCAGATAGTTTAAAAAAAAAAAAAAAAAGTATTAAAAGGGTCAACTTGGCATCAACCAGGATACCAGGCAGAAACTAAGATCATGATTACATTGAAATGTCCAGCAGACATGATGTTTCTGGTCTCTGGTTACCTCTAGAGCACAGGAGACAATCACAAGGCCTGCAGGCCCAATCCAGTCCCCCACCTTGTTTCATCTGACCTGGCACCTTCGAGCCAGCACCTTGTTTTGCTTAACTGTTAAGGAGCAGTTACATTTCTTTAGTCCTTAAAATTGTATTCATCCCTTTGAAAATGCATTTGATACCCCTATTCTAGAGGGGTGGGACTGGGAAAGTGATTCGATCATAATTTTTAATTGCTTTGTCAGTAGAACCATGCCACATTTTCCAGCCCTGGCCTTGGAAAGGGGGCTGGAAGGAGATCTCACTTCCTGGCATCTGTGCCAATTGACATTAAATTCCCCTCGAGACATGTCATCATCAATTACCACAGCAGCAACCTCAGCAACTAGTGGGCATCCATAATGTGTGAGCTCCTGCAGGCCTCATAGCAATCCCACAGTTAGAATCACAGACAAGAAAACGGCGGCCAGAGAATTTTCATCACTAAAATCTCCTGATTATCCCTTTTGTCCTGAGTTCCCTTTCATGGAAATGCTGCTTCAAGAGGTACAGGACATGGACTCCTTCCTTTTCTCTACCCTTTGCATTCTCTTTTTATTCTTCCATTCAAAAAATAGGGTGGACGTTGGGCAATGAAGAACAGTGATCCCTGAGAGACAAAAAACAAACAAACAAAACCATACACACACACATACACACACACAGGAGGTAAGCCCTGACTTGTGTGGCTCAGTTGGTTGGACTGTTGTCCCAAATACACCAAAAGGTCAGGGCCGCATGCCTAGGTGTCAGGTTGGATCCCTGGTTGGGGCATGTACGGGAGGCAACCAATCTATCTTTCTCTCACATTGGTGCTTTTCTCTCTTGCTTTCTTTCTCTCTCTCTAAAATCAATTTTAAATATTTTTTAAAAATAAGACGAGCCCTATGATTACTCCAGATTACTACTATTAGTGAGTATTGAGGCCATAGTGCAGGGAAAGAGTACCCAGGTAGAGCCCTATGGGCTCCTGAGTTGAGAAGACAGAGATGAAAGTCTGGGGAGATGAAAGTAGCAAGAGTTCACAGAACACAGTACTGAAGAGGATAAAATTGTACAAGGGAAGGATATGAAAATCTGCAGAGGATCCCCCTCAAGTATTCATGAAAATAATGATCAATATATACATGTAAAGAAACTACATAACGATGGAAAAAAAACTATCCAAAAGATAAGAGGGCACAATGCTCAGTGCCTACACAGGGCTGGGAATAGTACTTGTTCCCACCGGCCAGGCTGGAAAACTCCGCTATCCTTTAGGCACTCATTAGATTATTCTGAAGGGTCCTGCCCAGTAGTAACAGGGAATAATTACCTCCATAAAAACATACATATTGTCCTACTTCACACATCTTAAGGTCAAGACTCAAAAGGACCAAATTGTTTCCAAGAACTTAACTGCATTCCAGAAAAATGTTCAAGAATACTTATAGTAATACAAATATAGTCAGCACACAACAAGGAAAAATTTACAATGTCTGGCATCTGGTCAAAGACTACCAAATATACAGAAAAGCAGAAGAGTATGGCCTATAATGAGGAGGAAAATCAATGAATAAAAATGCAAAATTTAAGAAAATTACATTATGTAGTTGGATGCAAATACTAAAATTAATAGAAAAGCATATTAAAAGCAGTCATTATAATAGCATTCCATAATTCAACAAGTTAAGTAGAGACATGAAAGATTAAAACAAAATACCCAAATCAAAATTTTAGAGATGAAAATGTTAATGCCTAAAACGAAATATGCACTGGATAGGATTAATGGCAGGTTAGTTAGTTTAGAGAAAAGATTAGTAAACTAAAAGATACAGCAGTAAAAACTAAAACTAAAACTAAAAATAAAATAATTATAAAACTGAATGAGCATCAATGAGCTGAAGTAAAATTTTATGTGGCCTGATCTACATGTAATTGGAGTTTCTGAAGAAATACTCAAAGAAACAATGCTAAAAAATCCCCCAAATTTGTTGAATAAAATGAATCCATATACCCATAAAGTCTAATGAAACTCAAGTACAAAAAACATGAAATAGTCTCTTCCCTCTCCGGAGACCAAAATGGCATATTTGCCCTCTCTGCCACCTGTACCTGCTAGCACCCAATGCTCCCACTTCTAACTTTCTTTCTAGAACTAAACTATTATCAGGAGATTTTGACCACTATTAGTTGGGCTGAGCGTCTGGCCCGGTCTTTTCTTCTATGCAGTTGCAGAGGAAGGCAGATGCTGCTGTTGGTGCGTGGAAGGTGGGAGTTGTGGGCAGTGAGTTTGCACCTAAGACCCATACTGAGCTGGAACGTGTTGCAAGCCATCTGCTAACTGGGATGGGAAGTTGGTGAAAGCAAAGAACTAATGATGGTTAACAACTTTGAGAGGCACTTGGAGAATACATATCAGGAATGCATTCTCTGAACTATGTAACAGTGTCTGATTCAACTATGGAAGTTGAATATCAAAGTGAGAATACTTCCTCTGGTAATAAATACTATGAATGTCATGGATGTTAATAGGATGTAGATTAGGAAGTTAAGCGCAGTTATATTTGGCTTACAAATGATAATGGCAATTATTCACCCTATGTGGGCAATACATGAGTAGGCTATCTTTTTGCATAGTTGGGTTTGGTTGAGTTCACCTCAACCTCCGACTACTGCAGATATTAATGGTATAGTGAGGAATACTTATTTAAAACTCAGTGTGTTGGTACATTTACACAATGGAATTCTATATAGCAGAAAGAAAGAAGGAACTTCTACCCTTTGCAACAACATGGATGGAACTGGAGAGTATTATGCTTAGTGAAATAAGCCAGTCAGTGAAGGACAAATATCATATGATCTCACCCATTACAGGACAATAATGAACAAAACTAACAACAAGCAAAACAAAACCAAATATATGAATACAGTGAATAGGTCTTCAGTGGTCAGGGGAAAGGGGTTGGGAGGAGGGGGGAGGCAGAGGCAAGGAAGGGGAGCAGCTTAGACAAGAACCTAGTATAAAGGAACCATGGACATGGACAACAGGTGGGATTGACTTTGGGGGGAATGGGTGGGTGGGGAGGGAGACAGATGGGAGCAAAAAGGGGATGGATGTAATACAACAACAATAAAATTTAAAGAATAAAATAAAATAAAACTCAGTGTGTTCCTTACTTTCCTAAATGGAAGCAAAGAAATCCTATTAGAAGGCTTGTTCACTTGTGTATGGCTGGAGCTCAGTTCCAGGCAGGTTTACTTTAGATTCGCTAAGACCAAAAAACCAAGGCGGAGTGTTGAAGAGGGAATTTATACTAGTTTAATCTGGCTCCTGAGGACAAGGATAGGAAGCACAGGATCTGCTTTTTCAATTCTTGTGGCAGCCAACGAGAAAAGGTATCAGGGAAGCCAAAATTTTTTTCCTGTAGTCTTGCCCTGTGGCAGCCAGCAGGAGCAGAGGAAGTCAATATCATCTGTGACACTTGAACAGCAGTGGCCCTTATATATAATTGAAGTTAACAAAGATGGCACCCAGCCAGTCTGAGCTGTGTAATAACTTACACACTAAGACATTCTCTTATACACTAAGTTTTATACACTAAGACATTTTCTGAGGTAAGGGTGACCTAGGCAAATGAATATACATGCATGTGGAGGCAAGGATCCTGGCCATGGTCATCCTGACATGACAGCTTGAAAGTGTTCATGCAAGAGATTCATCCAGTGACTCATTTTTAGAACCAAGACCATTGACTTTAAAAGCTATTTTTGAAAGATTACAAAAAAAGAAAGAAATGTAAAAAGAGGAAACATAAGCCAACAGGAAAACCAAGGGGAAGACCAAAAGGAAGGAAAAACAATAGGTCACAAACAAATAGACAATTTATTATTTTTTTAAAAAGATTTTATTATTTTTTAGAGAGAGGGGAAGGGAGAGAGGCAGAGAGGGAGAGACATATCAATGTACGGTTGCCTTTCAACTGCCTCCAGCTACAGACCTGGCTGGAGACCTGGCTTGCAGCCTAGTTATATGTGCCCTGGCTGGGAATCGAACCAGCGACCTTTGGGTTCGCAGGCCAGTGCCTATCCACTGTGCCACCAGCCAAGGCTTAAATAGACAATTTAAAGGTAAAAGATCTAAGTTCCCATTTTTAAGATCAGAGAATGGAGGAAAACCATCACCTTGGAGCAAAATTTTAACCTTTGAGCAAGCAGGGGCAAGAGAATTTTTTACCCACCTTGAAAAACTGAAGTATGGCTACAACTTCAAGAAACCCTTTAAACAGATGAATGTTGGGGAAGATTTAGAAAAAGAAAACCTTAATACTTGTAGATATAAACACTTGATGACAATGGATCTATTTCTCCTATTGAAGAGTCAGCATAAGTTTAAGAATGTGCAATAATTTTGGTCAAAACTTTTGTAAAATTAAATGTTTTAAAAGTTTAATGTTAAAAGAAAAACATGAAACAAATGACACCAGAGCACTTCATAATCAAATTGCTCAAAACCAATGATAAAGAGACAATCTTAAAAGAAACCAGAGAAAGCAGTCATTTTACATACAGATAAAATAAGGATGACAGAGATTTTCTCACAGAAAATAATGCAAGTGAGAAGATGGTGGAGTAACATATTTAAAATATTAAAAAGAAAAAATATTTTAGTCTATAAATCTATACATGAAAAAATATTTTTCAAAAGCAAAGCTAAAATAAAGACCTTTTTCAAAGATACAAAAGCTAACAGAATTCATCACCGGTAGGTGATATGACAAGAATGTTAAAAGAAATCCTGCAAGCAGAGGAAAATGGTACCTAATTAATATGAGTTTACCTAAAGCAATGGAAAATATCCAAAAAAGTGTCTGGAGGTTGATTATTTGGAGCATGTTCAGACTGGAGACAGTAGGTCCACCCAAAGTCAAGAGTACTATACTGTAAACAAAGAGATAAAATGTCAAAGTACTAGTAGCCAAGATTTGACCCTCCAGTGAGATCTTTGAAGAACCTTTTTTAGGGACTGACCAGAACTACAACATGAAGATGTTGATGTTAGTGGCTCCACAAACAAAATAGTCCAACATAGGAGAATGAAATTTGATTGACACCTTCAACCTTATGATGAGAGATTCTAATCAGCTTTACAGCCTCTACTATTAAATATAACCAAGAAACAACCAGAATGCTGAGAGAAGGTCTCTAACATGAAAGATGGAGGCCAAACCACAAATGGAAAAAAAAGGGTATCAACAAAATTTGGATGTATAGGAACTGTGTTGGTAGTTTAAAACTTCTACAACATAATTAATATCCTCAGAAAGACTATCGGAAACACAGTAAGCATGAAACAAGACGGGATTGGCTCCTGGCTGGTGTGGCTTAGTGGCTTGAACACTGGCCTGCAAATTGAAAGGTTGCTGGTTCAATTCCCAGTCAGGGCACATGCCTGGGTGGTGGGCCAGGTCACCAGTTGGGGGCGAATGAGAGACAACCAATTGATGTATCTCTCCCATGTTTCTCTCCCTCTCTTTCTCATTCCCTTCCCCTCCACCTAAAAATAAGTAAATAAAATCTTTTTTATTTTATTTATTTTGAAAAAGATTTTAGTTATTATTTCCAGAAAGAGGGGAAGGGAGAGAGGTAGAGACAGAGAGAGACATCAATGTATGGTTGCCTTTCACCTGCCTCCAGCTACAGACCTGGCTTACAACCTGGCTTACAACCTGGTTATATGCCCTGACTAGGTATCAAACCAGCGACCTTTGAGTTTGCAGGCTGGCACCAATCCACTGAGCTACATCAGCCAGGGTCTGGGATTATATTCTTTAAGAGACAGTGTCTTTATTACTGTAGCGCAGGCTGCTCTCAACTCCTAGAGAAATATGATGATGTTTTGAAAATGGAGAGGATGGGTCCAAGGGCTGGATCTATTAAAAAAACAGCTTAAAGGCAACATACCTCCCAGGGAACATGTCAGGGAAGTTATTATACTTCTCAAGTCCAGGATGCTGGCCCTGGCTCTTTGTTGTTGTTGTTATTTACTACAATTCTTAATACATTTCCTTAAAGCTCTTAGTTTGGATCCCTGAGACAGTTTTGCGTTTTTTAAATCCTTACCCCAGGACATACTTATTGATTTTAGAGAGAGAAGAAGGGAGGGGAGAGAAGGGAGATGTGAGAGGGAAACATTGATCAGTTGTCTCTTGCACATACCCCAACCAGGGATCGAACCTGCAACTTAGGCCTTTACCTAGACAGGGAATTGAATCTGCAACCTTTTGGTTTACAGGACTGTGCTCCAACCAACTGAGCCACACTGGCCAGAGCTGTTTTGTGGACTTTAAACAAATTTCCATGAACTCACTTTTTTTTTTAAAAGATTTTATTTATTATTTCCAGAGAGAGGGACAGGGAGAGAGGCAGAGAGGAAAAGAGACATCAATGTATGGTTGCCTTTCATCTGCCTCCAGCTACAGGCCTGGCTGGAGACCTGGCTTGTAACCTGGTTATATGCCCTGGCTGGGAATCAAACCAACGACCTTTGGGTTCACAGGCTGGTGCCTTATCCACTGAGCCACCAGCCAGGGCTGAACTCACTTCTAATGCTTTATATTGCTGTTATGATTAGAATCCAGAGTTGAACTCTAGAAACTAACAAATAGCATGTGTTCTACTTAAAGAAAACTTGATATACTAAAATCCACATTTATACAATACATAAATGTAGGTAAGTTTATGAATGCTACAACAGGCCCTTAAGTTGTAAAAGGTATCACCTCTGAATTCTGGTAAAAAGACAACCCCCTGGTATACTTAACATATTATTCAATTTGCAAAATTTTGACTTACAATACCTGAGAGCATGTAAAGTGGGATGTATGCCGTGAATATCTTATATGACATCTGTGTTAGTGAACCAACATGACCGCATCACCCTTATTTTGGCATCTTTTATGACACAACACTGAAACTGCCATTTTAAACTTTCAGCAGTATTCTTTAAGTTAAAGAAAGGGGGAGAGAAAGGAATACAAGATGGATGATTTGGGTTCAAATTGGCTCTCACCAGGCCAGAGTTTATTGTTTGCATAAAAATCCCTTCATGTTGGCCAAGAGTTCTCAAAGGCAACTGCCAGGCTGCTGGCACCATCAAAGGAATTATCCCTGAAGAAAGCCAAAGCTCAGGGAATTCCACTGGCCTCTCTGGTTGGGCTTCACCTGGCTTGGATGGCCAATCCTCACTGTGCCAGTATCTTGAAAGGACAGAAAACATTTCTGATCTGTCACTGTGTCAGCTGTGCTGGCAAAGAGCTATTTACCTCACCCCATCATTTGTAATTTGGTGGCATCCAGCTACGAGACTTCTAACCTGGAGATCACAAAACAGAGGAAAACTTCCGGGAGTGGGAGGGAAGGAGTGCAAACCATTTGTCTTCTTCAAATCCACCCCAGAGACGTAATGTGCACACTGATGTGATAGCCCTTGGCTGCTGCTCCAGCATTCTGGCAGGTCATGGTCAGGCCACAGTGAGACAGCCTCCTCTGACCTCAGGACTTTTGTGTTCCTCTGTTCCTCTCAGACACTAGAGATAATAATACCATCCCTCTTCTGAGGTTGCTCGCTCCTAAAGTTAGTGATGCAGGTGGCAGAGTAGCAGAAATTGCTGGAGGAGATCACCTCAAAGCAGGGCAGTGTTAGGACTTTCATGGGCTGTAAGACACTTTCACCTTCGTGAGCCCCTTCCTCCATAAAAACTGTTTAAATTTTATTTTATGACCGTACCAGGATAAAGGTGAATATAATAATATACAGGGTGGGGCAAACACAGGTTTACAGTTGTTCATATGGAAAACAATACAATTAATAAATAACAATACAGGAATAAGCTGTTTTACGTACATTCACAATTATAAACCTACTTTTGCCCCACTATGTATGTGAAAACCTTTTCAACCTAAAAGTTAATTTTTTTCTTTTGATTTTAAAAGTAACTGAAACATTTTCGTGGGCCCCTAAAAGTACTGTGGGCCCCAGATGCTGTTCTTGCTGTGCCTAACGGAGAAGTTGGCCCCAATTACGAAGTCACTCAAGATTATGACATACCTTGTATTACACGTACTATAGCATGTATCACAGTTAAGAGTTGGAATTTGGAAGTTAGAGCTAGATTTGATAGGTGGCTCTGTACTTACTAGCTGTGGTACCTTGGGTGAGTTGCTTAACTTCCCTGAATCTCACTTTTGTCACCTGCAAAATGGGGGAAATATTTCCTCAGTAGGTTTGATTTAAAGATGAAATCCTTAACACAATGCTTGCCAATCAGGAAACACTCAGTAAATGGAATGATAACAATGATAAAATACTCCATTGAGAGCTGTTTTTCAAGTGTAACTCACCTAGCATTCTTTCATTCCCTAACCCCAGAGTGAAAATCCTGGGCCCAGACTTCTGGAAGTGGGTGGAACGCAATCCATAGTTCAGAGGGTTAAGGGACTTGGACAGAATCTATGAGGAAGTGGAGAGCAGGCAGCAGGGAGACTTATAAGAGTCAGGGATTGTCTCATTTCTCCTTTTGCTAAAGGCCAACAAAGAAGTGGCCTATGTACAGACCAACTGATTATTGGGAGACTTTCTGACTGGTTCAGGCAAGGATAGAGTGAGGCAACATGGAGACAGAACCCTGTGAGTTCAGTTCTAGATTTTCAGGGATCAAGTGCAGAGAACTTGCTTATCTCATCAGGTTGCTTGGGCCAAGGCAGGAACTGGCAGAGTATTAGGCATGAGGCAGTGAGAATAACGCAGGCCCAATAGTTTTAACTAAGCTAATGAAGTGATTACAAATGAGAAAACCTGACTTTTTATATGACAGTGGTTAAAAAAAAAAAAAAAATCTGTTTTCCTAGCTTGAAATGCATGCAAATAGAAATTCATTAGGGCAAAGCAGATCTTCTAAAATGCAAACAGCATGGGATATTTATGGGTTTATCAATCATTCACACCTTAGAGTGAATTAGTTTAGTGGGCCTGATTTTTCCTCAATACTTAACTGAGATTTGCATTGCTGCAAACAGGAGTTTAGATGCAAGGAAGAGAAGGGGGGAAATGTATTTTGTCTCCTATGGCACGCAGTGAAAGGAGGACTGGAGGCTTTCTGGGTTGAGGAATCTTCCAGTGACCAGGAAGCACCAGGTGGTATTGGGACCCTGGAGGGAAGGTAGGCATGGGGTGAATAAGTGGGGAATAGGGAGAAGGGAACATAGAGAGAGATGGGGGAAATTTCTAACCTGGAATTTAAGCCAAATAGCAAAATCGGATTCCTTAAGTCTGTGATTGTCACCCCTTCGGATACAATGGCCATGCCTAGCAAATGTCAGGAAGCATCTTTTCTCATCAGATTATATATTTCATTTTAAAAAGATTTTTATTTATTATTTTTAAAGAAAGGGGAAGGGAGGGAGGCAGAGAGGGAGAGAAACATCAATGTATGGTTGCCTTTCACCTGCCTCCAGCTACAGAACTGGCTGGAGACCTGGTTTGCAACCTGGTTATATGCCCTGACTGGGGAATCGAACCAGTGACCCTTGGGTTCGCAGGCTGGCACCTATCATCCACTGAGCCACCAAGCAGGGCTGAAAATGTATTTCTCAATTGCTAGGTAGAATTTTAGCAGAGTGTGCATGCACTATGCTGTCTAGCCAGTTCCCTAAAGGAAAGTATCTTTTATGGGGGCCTTTATTTGATATAGTATATTCCTTTTAGGTGGTTACCTAAAAGGTACCAAAATTTTGAGTATAGTTTCACTTGAATTATAAGCTCTGAGGAAGAAGAAATCATATTCTTTACTTTTTCATGGTCTTAAAAAGAATCTTCCACCAGTGCTCCTCAAAGGGTACATAAGAATCACCTGAGCATCTTGTTGGACTGCAAATTTAAATTTGGTAGAATTGGGGAGGAGCCCAAGAGTCTATTTTTATTTCTTTTATTTTTTCATTTCAAGTTTTTAATGAAAGTTATGTATAAGATTACATTATTCCTGCATCTTCTCAACTGTTTCATCCTTGTATTTGCCCTTTTTATTTCCTACTTGGCAAAATTTGGCTTTATGTTCAAGGATATTTTTGTGGTCTTGGTCCAGTTTTAGTCTGGTGATAACTGCCTTGCTGGGGTGAATGCCCACGTGAACAGTTGTACCATTAGCTTTCTCCCATTGCACTTGTTCAATGTAGATGACATATTTCTTCCTATAAACCTGGACTACTTTGCCAACCTGCTGCCCTTCGTAATGTCCTTGCACAATCTGAACATCATCCTTTCAGAAGAGCATAGATTGAACATTGTACTTCTGTCTCAGCTCTCTGGAAAGTGGAGAAGACATAATCTTCCTGTGAATGTGGGAAGGTGCATTGAAATGCCTTTTATGGTTCTTGCTCCGGTCAGAAGTCACAAAGGATTGAACTTCACTTTGATTTCCCAGCAAATCATCAGCCACTGGTGCCTCCTCAATGGCTGCAAAAGGGAAGAAACCAAGAGTTACTTTTCTAACAAGCTTCTAGACCAGGGGTATCAAACTCATTTTCATTGGGGCCACATCGGCCTCGCAGTTGCCTTCAAAGGGCTGAAGGTAATGTTAGGACTATGAATGTAACTATTCTTTAACAGTTAAGCAAGCTGGGTAGAAACAAGGTGCTGGGCCCAAGATGCCAGGCTGGGTAAAACAAAGTGAAGGGCCAGATTCAGCCCACAGGCCTTATATTTGCCACCTGTGTTCTAGATGATCAAATGCTGTTAGTTTGTGGACCATACTTTGTAGAGCAAGGCAGACCATATGCCTGTTGGCAATGGAGTCAGGAATGATAACCTTGACTTATTTAAAGCACAAGACAGTTGTACAGTATCTAATATGGTACCTGGAATTTAGTCAACCTCTCACTGTTACTGCTTTATTATCTGTGTAGGATAAACTAGAAAACTTATCCTTGATACACTATTGTTTCTTATAATCAAAACTGGGGCAGAGTTGATTCTGGCCTTCAAGGACATGGTAGGTGACAACTCTCATGGATCCACTGTGCAGAGAGCAGTCATTTCAGAGTCAGCCTTCTGCTGACTTGGTATCACCTCCCATGTGCTTGGAGGTGAGAGGGGATCAGGTGAGTGAGTGTAGGGTAACTGTGGCCTGGCTGGTTGGGTCCCAGTGTAACCTGGCTTGCAGGGCAGATGGGAAAAACCAAAGCCCGGACTGTAGCCCTGAGACCTCAGGCCAGGCCCCACATCCCCACTGTGGGTGCAGCAACACTCAGCGGAAGTGGCTGGGCAGACAATCTGTCAGGCAGCCTGTGACAGGCAGCATCAAAGAGATCCCCACAGGGGTGCTAAATGTCTGTGTGTATAGCGCCCATGGTTCATGGCTGTATTTCTTTGAGGGGCATAATTGCCCCACGTTGGAATCAGAAATAGAAAACGAATGGCATATATGGTGTGGGGGAGACAGAAAAGTGCACTGGAAAGACTTTGGGGTTGGTGAACAGCTGCTTCCAACCTCAGCTTCCAAGGCTGCAGGTTACACGCAGCTCTCTGAGCCCCAGTTCTCTGATCTGTGAAATGGGGCTGCAACACATAACTTGCAGAATCACTATGAGGAATGAAGGAAAGAATGTGTCATCAGATAGTACCTTTAAAAAATGCCACCTTTAATGTTATGGGTTTGGCTAGTTCCTGGAAGGCAGCAGCTTCCTCTCAGTCAGGCAGACATTCTCACTTCCTATCTTCCCTTATTATAACTTCTGCACTCATTTAGCAGACTATATGGCTCTCACTCCTGAGGCTGCACTGCACTGCAGCCCATAGTAAGGTGGCCTGGCCCCAGCCATTCTTTGTCTCCCACCAGAATCTGACCCTGGGCCTCTCCTTTATTCCTGTTCAATGACAAAATTTATGGGATTAGCTGGTAATCTGTAGCCAAGCAAGGTAAGCAATTTCAGGAGCCTTCCACACAGACTCTATGGATGGTCACTCACCTTCAGCTCTTGCTTCACTCAGCCCTCCTCTTGCCAACAGAAAAGGAAACGTGTTTTCACTAACAGCCAGGGAAATTCAGGCCTACCTACAAAGTGTCCAACTTGCTAAGTAATTAAACTGGACCTAAAAGAAAACAGAGTGTAGGAAAAATTTTAATAAAAATGGTTAAATATTATACCATGTAGCACAGACCCTGTGAGCAAAAGATTAAGGTGGGATTATAGACTGGTGAAGTGTGGCCACAGGTTCAGTGTTGTTTTACTTGTTACAATAATGTTTCGTGGATGGCTGGTGGTCTCTGGCATGTGTCAAAGGACACCAGCCCATTTGCCTGAAGAAGTCCATACACACCTAGTTGACTAAATGTTAATCAGAATCTATAAAAAGCTTCAGGCTTTGCTTTCGTATAAAAAGTCACTCAGCACCCGAATCATTCATTTAACTCAGTTTCAAAGCTCTGTCCCCTGCTAGCATTCCAACAGGGTCAGAGAAATAGCATTTGACCATACTTTTTATTTGGGGGGATGACAAGAGAATCACAAATGATGCAACTTCAGCCCCCACTTGAACCCCATTCTCATTTCCAAAGATAAACATCCCTTGTTTGGGGGAAGCAGGGTGTACCTTCTGCAGGCATCTGTCAGATAAAAATGGGAGAAAGGTCACCAGGTCCTGGGACTTGACCACCCAGCCTGGATAGTAAGAGAACAATTGTCTTGTGATGTGCAAACGTGCGAGTCATCAAACTGGGAGGATTGCACAGGAAATGCAGGCTGCTGTCATGATATATTGTCATACGTGGTCAAGGAGCACAGGTAGAGGGACCCTGCCCTTCCAATGCTTTGTCCAAGCCAAGGATCCCAGAGATGTGATCTGGTGAACTGTGTGGCTGGCCAGGGGTCTCTGCGAAGCTAGCTCCCAATAAAAACTCTCTTCACTAACTCTGTGAGCTGTGGCGGCTTTTAGTACCTGCAGATGTGGGACTCATCCAGACCCAAAGCCTCTCACGGACCTCACTTTCCAGCATCAGTGGAACTTGACGTTAGGAATTCCTCCCACGCTCACCTACCTCTTCCTGCCCTGGCGCCCCTGTGCACTTGGCAGCTGGGGTAGGAGATGGAAGGAGACAAACTTGTGAAATCAACATTTTTGGGAAACCTCCAGCTTGTTTCAGAATCAGCAGGACACATGAGCCCGCCACAATAGGTTCACTTTCATGTGGATGCTGCAGTAGGCAAGACTTCCAAGTAAAAACTCTGAATGTGAATTTAGCTAGTTTTGGATAAAGACGCCTTTCAGCGTCAATAAACACCATGAATGCAGCGGCGGTGGAGTTACAACTTAATGAGATGAGGGGAAGTGCACCAGGTCAGGCCTCATCTCCCAGCCTCTGTCATGCTAATCAGCTGGGCAGCCGGCAGCTGAAAAACTGCTGGAATTTTTATTTGCATTTCATTTACTTGGAAGGAAATTGACCCAGATGGTCCACAAAGGCCCTAGAAGGCTGGCAAGCAGTGCAGGGCTGCACACTTCTCAGAGGGCCTGCACTTGTCTGCCCATCCTTCTTTGAGCCTGGGGTATAAAAGATTAAAACAGCGTAAGGGAATTGATTTCATGATTTTTAGATAATTTCCCCAAGATTTCAGAAAGGACCTCGGCAAACTAATTTAATCAACCAGGAACTCAATAGTAATTAAGGGGAAGAAAAGCTGAGATAATGAAAGAGGTGGTGAGGATTTTTGCTGTTGCTGGTGGGAACCTTTCTTAATTAGGAAAAGTTTAAAAACTGGATGGTGTTGATGGAGACAGGCATAAGGCAGGGAGAGCCAGCAGCCGGCGCCACAGTCAGCCCATGATGGATTGCCCACGCAACCTATCTCCTCTAAAGAGAGCCCAAACAATTCACCACAGAGGTGTCCTGCTTGGCATTTCCATGGGTTTTGGCCTGAATCTTGAAGGTTGCCCTCCGAGGGGAGTCCAGGGTTTGTCTCCACCAAGTCCTTTTCACTGGAGGGCTCCTTCTCATCCATGTGATGCTCATACTCATCATGACCTTTGGATAATGTGGGATTGGGGAGTATAGGCTGTCTGCATACATATCCAGGCCCTGTCAATCACCCACTGGGTGACCTTGGGTAAGTTAGCCTTCGTCTGCACCTCAGTGTCCTTGATGTAAGATGGAGATAATAACAGTATTCTTCCTCTAGGGTCCCTGCATCTGAAATGAGGTAAGGCAGAGGAAGGGCTTAGCCCAGGGCCAGGAACATAAGTAGGGTCAAATAAATGGCAGGTATTGTTATTGTTTTAAGTATATCTTTAAGTAAAAATACCTCTCAGAGCAATGAAATTGGTTGATATAAAAATAATTGGTGCCTTTACCATCTTATTTTGATGCCCACACAAAATATACCTGGCACATAGTAGACATCCAGTAAGTGCTGGATGAATAAATGCATAACACACCTAAGAATAAGCACATGCTTGGAATGGTCAGTTGGGAAGGGGAATGAGTCAAAGGTGGCTTCACAGAGCTAAGCCCTCAGAGCCCACCGACAACGAGCTCAGGCCTCTCCTTGGCCCAGCCCATGTCAGAATTCCCTTCCAATCGTGGGAGTTCTCCTTCCTAAACAACTGCTACCAGCTGTTGCCTCTACTGGATCAACTCAGGCTTACTCATGATCTGCTCTGATTTTCTGACCTGCAAGCAAGTAGGGTAGAATACATAAATAAGCGACCATGTCATGTCTTTGAGGATGTTGAATGCATGTACTGAAGTCGCGTTTCCAATGGCTGGGGCTGGTTCTTGTTTGTTGATTCTGTACTTTGGACCCTTCCCTGCTCTGGGTACTGATCCCTGTGCACTGATAGCCATGTGCTCTTTGGCCATGGGGTTCACTTCTTCCTGACCTCCCTGATCACAATCTGCCCCCTCTGCCCACTGCCAGGCCTGGAGCAAGGCCCCAGACTTGGTTTCCCCAGGAGGGTGAGCTTGGTTTACTTGTCAGCTTCCCCCCAAATCTCACTGCTAACATCTTCTCTACTCCCATGTAAAAGGGAAAGAGAGAGCACCAGGCATCAGCTCTTATGAAATGCATCCTGATTTGTGTCTAAATCTTTATTTCACGTGTAACTATAAGGGCCTCTTAACAGTGGTGATGCGAAACATTTAATCCACATGAGTGCCAATAAATGTTTCTCTTCACTAGAATGTCTGTGTATTGGCTTGCAGTAACAAGCATTATCCTACTTTTTTTCTGAATATAACCCAGCTTTAACTATACTCAGTAAAACATGAGTTTGCTGTAAAGATCCAGGAGTGAGTCACTCTTGCCTTGGGAGTGTGCTGGGAGCTGGAAATGAACTTGAAGCCTCTCTCTGTCATTCACCCTGATCATTTCTGCCTTCTTCTCTTGCTCTTGGCACACTGGCTTTCTCTGTTGTTTTGGTGTATAGAATGGAACACACAGCTGAAGGTTGTCATGTTGATGTGTTAGAGATCCATACAGCCAGAAAGAGAACCCAAATCATTTGATGATTCTAATCCCAAATCCAAGGGGAAGAACTGTTTTCTTTCCTTCTCTCTTTCTTTTATTTTTAAAAATATTTTATTCATTATTTTTAGAGAGAGGGGGAAGGGAAGAAGAAAGGGAGAGAAACATCAACATATGATTGCCTTTCTGGTGCCTCCAGCATCTTCTACTTTTTAATCCTCACCTGAAGGCATGCTTGTTGAATGAGAGGGGTAGATGAGAGAGAGAGAGAGAGAGAGAGAAGGGAGGGAAGGAGGGAGAGAAACATCAATGTGAGAGGGAAACATTGATTGGTTGCCTCTTGCGTGCCCTCCAACCTAGGACTGAACCTGCAACCTGGCCTGTAATCTGGGCATGTGCCCTGACCAGGAATCAAACCAGAGAACTTTCAGTTACAGGGCAACGCTCCAATCAAATGAACCACACTGGCCAGGGTAAGGAAAGGGACTCCTGAATGTCTCATTTGGGGCAAACACTTACCTCATCATCTAGGGAAAAGGTAGGGTCAAAGTGGCTATCAGAGTTAATGAACTAATATTTGTAAAGCACCACTTGTATAATGAGTGTTGTAACTAATTAAAAAGGAAGTTCAATTGATTTTAAGGAAAAGAGAACAGAAAATGTTGTTGCTCTCACTTTTCACTTTCTGATTCCCTCAAGAATGATATGGAGGAAAGGACCCTAGATATCTGGAGCCAGCTTTCCTAGAGACAAGTCTGTGGGCACTGGTGCCAGAAACTGCTCTCCACTACATGCCAAAGGAAGAATGAAAACAGGAAAAACTTCAAAGTATTCCTCACAGCCCATTGGGGACAAGTAACCCAGCATTTTAGAGAACAGGACCAGATGAGCTCGGCAATTCTGAATCTGTATCAGTTGTACTAAAGGAGGGAGGAATTAATTTCCCTCCTGGAAAGCTGCAGGTTGCAAATTCAGGTACCCAGTGCATTGAATCAGAGCCTGACAAATGATTAAACTAATTCCATTGGGGCCATCTGTATTCCCCAAGAATAGGCTGTACACCATGGAGCACACAGGACAGTGAGGGGGAGAGTGAGCCTGGTCAGGCATTTGTCCCAGCAAGGGAAGTGTTTTAGAGCACCACGGTGGGGACAGGCTTTGCATCAGAGACCTTAGTTTCTCAGGAACTTGTGCTCAAACACAGGGAGAGAGCTGGCAGAATGAGAACCCTCAGGCAGTGGTTCTCAACCAGAAGTGACTTGCCAGCCTCCTTACATCACTCCTCCCAGCAGCATGTGGCAATGTCTGAGACTATTTTTGGGGAGAGGTGAATGCTACTGGATAGAGGCCAGGAATGCTGACAAATCTGTAGTGCACAGGATAGGCCCTCTCAGCAAGGACTTACTCAATCCCTGTTGTGAATAGTGCTGAGTGTAAGGAAACCCTGGTGTAGGGAAAGTCTTCCTTGCTCTTGAAAGAGTTGTTGGCACTGATTGTAGAGGTGGCTGGGTGGCAGTGTTGGCAAAAGATGCTGAGAAAGATGGAAGAGTTGGCATTGGCTGAGAGGTTGGCTGAAGGGGAAGGAGTTGCCTTCTGAAGACAGACAAATGTCTGACAGCCGTGCTGTTAAGCATACAGACTTGGGAGGCAGTTGCCTGGGATTTGTATTCCACTGTCATTAATTGATACTTGGTGACCTTGGGAAAATTATTTAACCTGTCTGAGCATCAGTTTTCTAAAATGCGAGTGATAATATTACTACCTCACAGACCTATTATAAAGAGTAAATGACAACGTGTGGCAGAGTGTCAGCACATGGACCTCTGCCTCTACTAGAATCTGGAACAAGGTTTCCCTTCAGGAAGCAATGCCAGGTGGTGGGGCAGCTAGTAATGGGGGCAGAAACTGAGTATAGAGGGTGAATTGAGCTAACATTTGAGGAAGAGATGCTTGAGACATTCTTTTCCTTGGTGGCTTGCAAAACAAGAAATGGAAGGGTGGCAAGAGGACTCAGTCACTGCTCAAAAGGACCAAAGAGCCATTGTTGGAATGGACATGCAGGCTAGTCAGTGAAAATGTCCTTGTTAGATAGTGACTTATTTCGATACCAGTGCAGAGTAAGAAAAGACCACTGTTATACTTCAAAATTTCCTGTGAGTTTCTCTTCTGTCAAGGAAATTTGAGTTACCTTTTTGGAGCTCTCCAGCAGTTCCCCTTGAGTGGCCCCACACTCACCTAGTGAACCATTTAGATGGTGCCTTCAGGAGGGTCAAGACACTTCCTAGCCGGGCTGTGGGTGAGGCAGCCAGAGCACCATCTCAAAGGAGGAGAGAATGTGGGAAATGCTTCAGAAGCACTAACACAATCCATTTTTTATTCCTCACTGCGTCAAGTATAAGGTCCAGCATGTGCCTACTAGTATGGTGCAAGTTTTTCAAAGGGTGAATTATGGAAATATCCCAAAGAAGATGTTGGAAGTTTTAAAAGGGATTCCATAGAACTTTGGAAGCACCTTCACATATCTAGTGTCCAAAGAAAGGGATTTTTCTTCAAACAAGGAAACAGGGTTTACTCAGGCTGATCATGTTTGCTTGCTCCAGCACCCTAGTTCCTGCAGCTCTAGATGAGGCCTTTGGAATGGGGGTGGTGTTGGGGGTGGGGGTGAGGGAAAGACCCACTATTTGGCAGGGGTTCCCAGCTCTTGGTGGGAGCCACAAAGGATCAAAGCATGAGGTTCTTCTTCCAGATGTTCAAGGCTTATTCTCAGAGAAAAGGATTTGAACTATGGCTAAAATATACCTCTTGTGCCCTGGCTGGTAGCACAGTGGACAAGGCGCCAGCCTGTGAACCCAAAGGTCGCAGGTTCGATTCCCAGTCAGGGCACATAACAAGGTTGCAAACCAGGTCTCCAGTCAGGTCTGTGGCTGGAGGCAAGTGAAAAGCAACCATACATTGATGTCTCTCTCCCTCTCTGCCTCTCTCCCTTCCCCTCTTTCTAAAAATAATGAAAATAAAATATTAAAAAATAATAATAATAAATAAATAAATAAAATATACCTCTTTACAGTGAACATTGTAAAGTCTCAAGTCATCTGTGGTTCAAAGCCATCAGTGACCTACAACTCCAAAGAGATACATGGCAATGTGTAGAGAGGCAGAGAATTTCATGTTATAGCTATGAAAATACATCCAAATCCTTTAGAAAAATAAAATTAAAAAAAAACTGTGGTGAGTATGTTGGAGTTAAGAAGCTGCTGATGGCAGCAGAGAAGGTGCTTAAAAAAGTGAGCCTGGAAAAATAGGCCCAGATGGAAGGCAAGTGACAGCAGGTGACATCTACAGCAAAAGGTTGTTGTGCGGCTTGGGACACATGGAGAACAGGGAGACCTCTTGAATCCTTGCAATTAATAAAACCAGTTCTGAAGAAGGAGGACAAGAAGGACACATAGTTCTATAAGCCTGTAGAAAAACCTGAGTTAGCAGCTAGATACCTGTATTGGCTCTGGTGGCAGATGCCACCATACTGTGGCAATGTCTACTGACCTTCAATGCTTGGGAGTGGCCAAGCCCCATCTCCCAAACTGTGTTTCTCAGCTAAAACTGCAGGGTCTAACAGAGCATGGTTGTTCTGAAAAACCAACAATTGGTATAAGGGAAGCTGGGAAATGACCCTTTGACCTTAATACAAGCTGTCCTGTCTTTAAAGGAATTGACTCCACTTAAAAGGGAAATCTGACTCTCTTTCCTAGGAGCAGTAATGGTGCCAGATCTTGGTGGAGATCCATGTAGAAGGATGGACATACTTTGTGATTCTAAGAGATGAGATCTAGGCCACTAAAATGAAATCAGGTTTTTCTATGGTCACCACTTGTTCTATGTGTAAACTCAGGATCTGGAAAGGTCCAACCTAAGAGCACTGGTGCCAGAAACTGCTTTCCACTACATGCCAAAGGAAGAATGAAAACATGTAAAATAGGTTGTATGACCTTATGGATGTATTGTATAGTACTGTTAGAAAAAAAGGAAAAACAAATACACAGTAGGTAAAAATAACAAAATCCACTTGGAAGGAATTGAAGAAAGTTTCTGGTGACAAATTATACCATAACTTATTCAATGATTTTAATCAAGATCTTGGATGGAGACACTAGTGGTGGACCTAGAACACTAGGACATGACCCAAGGCTGAAGAGAGAGATAATGATATGAATGACTGGACTAAGCTATAAAAGGTATTATATGTTATGACATATGGAAAAGCCCCAGGTTAAAGTTAAACAATGATTATGTACTTTCTCGAACTCCCATCAAACTATCCCCAATGGTGAAACACTGGTGGAATCAAAACAAAGAATGATAAGCAAGAGATTATTATTTAACACTGTCCTGAAATTTCTGGCCAACAATGAAAGTTAGAAACTGCCAACATTATATGGCACAACTATAAGAAATATTATATTTTTATAAATCTATGAGAATTATGTTTTTGGAATTGTGTAATTATGCTTGTGTGTGTGTTCATGGTAGCCCTGAAAAGAAAAATACAATTATTAGAAAAGAGAAGAAAAATTGTCATTATGTGGAAATAATGTAAGTTTCACTTAGAAAATTCAAAATTAAAAAACTATCAAAATAATTCAGCTACATGACATGATATAAAATAAATGTAAAAAACACAAATAGCATTTTATACCAAAGATAATCAATTAGATCATATAATGAGAAGAAAAAGATACCTTTATATTAGAAATAAACTCTTCCCCAACGTGCACGCGCACACACACACGCAGTACCTAGGTGTAATCTTAACAGTGAATGTGTAGGATTTATATGAAAAATAATAAACTACCAATCTTTATTGAGAAATATGAGACAACATAGACAACATGAGCAAATGATGAGATACTATAGGCTGAATATTTGTGTGCTTCAGCCCCCAAATCATATGTTGAACCTATTAGGCAGCATGCCCTTCACCCAGATCAAGGAATAGAAAATGGCCAGTACCCTGTGCTCTTTCCCAATTGTCTGCTTCTCTCTCCTTCCAGAGTTATCCTATCCTGACTTTTGGGTTAATCATTTCCTGGCTTTTTTGATGTTTTAATGTTTGCATATATGTGCCAAATTATATGTTAGTGTAGTTTTGAAAACTAAGGAGCAAGCACAAAATTCTTTGTGGGAGGAAAGGGCAGTATAGTCATTGTTAAATGAAGGCTCCAAAGAGAAGAGGGTGGTGGCAGTCTCCCTGTGAATTCACAAAAGCCCAGGGCTTCCTATAGGGCACCTGGCAGGGCTATAGTATGGACCAAGTACTGGGCACCCAGCAGGACAGTGACCATAGGGATTGGGTGCTTTGTATTTTCTACTTCCAAGTTCACCATGGCCTATCTCCAACTCACAAGGGCACATTAATGTCCTCAGCAGATCCAGACAGCAGGGCATGGAAAGGTATAGAAAGAAGAATGAAAACTCCTCAGTTGCCACTAGCCCGGACTTCTCCATTACTTCAGACTCATACATCCATTTTCTTAATGATGTTTCTGCCTGAATGTATAATAAGCATGCCAAAGGCTACAGGTACCAAACCATGTTCCAATCTTCTTTCTTCTCATGGAGTCATTCTTAACACATTAATTACTCTCTTTCATATTCTATATCTAATTTGCCAGCAAATCCTATTGGCTCCCCTCTGAGATTATGGCCACAATCTGACCTTCTTTACCCATGTTTCCTGCCTCCACCTAACCCAGTCTGCCAATCCAATAATCCCTCCTGGATTATTTTAATAGTCATTTAACATGTACACTCCAGGAGGGCAAAGGTCTTGTCAGTTTTGTTTACTATTTATTCTCGGATAAATTTGTAGAATTTTTCTCTATTTTTAATCTCTGTTTTATTCCAAATGCCTTTCCTATTTTGGGGGTTGCCAGATGTCTGTTAACCCTCGAAGTCTGCTAATAATTTAGATTGGGCCTATAAAACTATTGGGAAGCTCTGGCTATAATGAGTGGGCTAGCTGACTTTGAATTTCACTGTACAGTGTGGTCTTGGTGGGTTTACTGCTGAGGAATCTCCAATGTCAGTATCTATTTTTTCTTCTCTTGGGCTGAAAGTTTTTCTAGACCCCTTCCTGGAGGATAAGAGTCTAGCTGCTTATGTTCTGGGAGCCAGGTGGAAAATGTAACTGGTAAGACTGGGGTGGGGTGTGGAGCAGGGGCTGTTTCAGCATTGAGTATGCACTAAGCATATGATTGCCTAATTTTTCTGCTCCCTGAAGGGCACAGTCTCATGTCTTCTTGTCCACAGGTCCCCTTCAGAAAAACAACCTCCAGCCTTCTTTCATCTGTTGTTTTTTAAAAATATTTTATTTATTATTTTTAGAGAGAGGGGACGGGAAAGAGGCAGAGAGGGAGAGAAACATCAATGTATGATTGCCTTTCACCTGCCTCCAGCCACGGAGCTGGTTGGAGACCTGGTTTGCAGCCTGGTTATGTACCCTGGCTGGGAATTGAACCAGTGACCTTTGGGTTCACAGGCTGGTGCCAAATCTACTGTGCCACCAGCCAGGGCTCCAGTCTTCTTTTGTGATCATGGAGGGCAAATGCCCAGTGTGGATCTTGGGGTAGAGCTGCTTCTCAAATGTCTCAAACTTTGTCCTCCAGGCCTGCTGGGGTAATCTTGCTTTTGGTTCCACTAGGGTGACAGCTGACCCCTCTGAAACTGAGGAGGAGATGGCCCAAGCCCTGGGTTTCTTTAATAAGTAATAAATAATAATAATAATAATAAAAGAATGGTCACAAATTCAAAAGTTCCTTCTGTATGTTAAAAGTTCAGCTGCAGGAAGGGAAAAAATTACCTTTTTAACACAAAGTCATATGCTTCCCATGGAGGTCAGTAAACCAAGACTCAAAGGTCTCTAAGCTGTAGTAGTGTCCTAATCTCCAAGACATGGGTATTGAACATAAAACTCTGCTCCAGGAAAAAAAAATTATGATCTGCAAAATAAAATTAAAAGACAGGTAATAACTTCCCAGAGACACTAAGTATCAATACAGGTTTTGTCCTAAGAGATCACAATCCTCAGGTAAGCAGAGCTAAACAGTAGGAGGTATGGGATAGTGGCTGTGATCATGCGCTCCCTGGCTCATTTCTCCATTCCCCTGTCTCTGTATTAGGGAACATGCTCTGGGCACAGCATAAAGAAAGGGCATGCTATCTGGGTATGATTTCTGTGAGGATGAGCGTAGAGTTAACAGTTCGCATTCTTGGCCTAGCTTCATGACTTCCATTGACATTTTTCTCAAGAGATGTATTTTTTCTTTAAGATTTTATTTATTTATTTTTAGAGAGAAAGGAGAGAGAGAAAGAGAGAGAGGGAAACATCGATGTGCGACAGATGCTTCTCATATGCCTCCAAATGGCGACCTGGCCCACAACCCAGATATGTGCCCTAACTTACAATTGAACTGGTGACGTTTTGGTTCTCAGGTCTGCACCCAATCTACTGAGCCACAACAGCCAGAGCCCCCCCAGAGATGTATTTTCACATCAGGAAAATACCTCTTCTTTCATAGGCATAACCCTCATCTTGTTTACCAACACTTAATTTAACATGTTCTTTCATACTTCTCAGCCAAATTCACAGATTCATAGGAACTGGTGATTGGAAGGAATTTACACAAACTTTTGCTTGGAGTGTGGGCTTTGTGATCACGTAGATTCAGCTTCTATTTTGCTTTTTGCTATGTCACAGTGGAAAGTTTCTTGACTTTTGACTCTCAATCTCCTTATTTATAAAGTGAGGATAATCATAGCTTCCTCAATAATGATGCAGTCATAGTACCTTGCAACAACTAAGAATGAGCTTTTTGGGAACAAAGATATAGTTGTCCATGGCTTTCAAGAACTTTGTCCTGGGAGCTTTGAGATTTCTATAAGTGTGTTCACCCCCTGGGCTTTTTGTACCTTCTCAGTTAGATATAGAGCCTTCCAATGTTCACTCAATGCTGCCTTCCTCAGGGCACCTCATCTCCTGGAGGTCCTGGCTCCTTATTATCCACATCTCACTGGTATCTTCTCTCCTGGCCCAATTGTGTTGACAGATTTAATGGGAGAAAAATACCTGGTATTTAGTAACTGGTATCAACAGCTTGATGCGTGCTATCTTTCTACAAAGAAACAAATGGATGGTTTTTCTACTGCTTTTAATTGGAAAATACAGGAGAATGATTAAGGCTCAAAATGAGACAGAGAGAAAGAAACAGCAGGGTACAGTGGACTTCTAGCTGAAGGGAACTTCTCTGGCTTTTTATTGGCAATTCCTCTTCTTCCCTTTCTTCCCCCCCACATAAATGAGCACTGATTGTGATCATTTTCTTATTGCCATAAAATACACTCACACCCTAAAAGATAGGGCTTTAAGGAATGTCAACATTCCTCAATGAATCCAAAAGCGCATTCTGACTAAAAGGACGACACTTCACCCTCAGAGTTCTGAGCAGCAGCAGCACCCTGCTGGAGTTGTAGGGCAGCCTTGTGAGGCTGTTTATGGAAGGGGACAAAGGTACCTCTTCAGGAATAAAATCAAGTTCAAGAAACAGCTTTCTTCAACCTTAGCATGTTTCATCTTTGCATAACATTAAAATCAAACCTGTGGGGGGACAGAAGGGAGTAAAAAGGGGATGGATGTAATACAACAACAATAAAATTTAAAAAAAAAATATCAAACCTAAACTTTTTCTCCAAAAAAGCTTGTCTAGCTAACTGCAAGACAGACTTCAAACAGCTGTAACATGTCCTCTGCCTGCATACCGGGTAGTTTGAGGGCGCTGAATCTGCTCAGGAGAGGACTCTATGGGAACGTTAACTTCCCATTCCATTTGACTTTTGGTCTTTAAAATACAGGTCAAATCAATGAATTTAATGAAGGCCGTGTGACACAATGGCTTCGCCTTGCATTTTGACCCACAGAAAGGGGAGGCAGTCCAGGTCACAAAGCTTAAGCAGAACTTTAAGTGGTTAGTACACAAATGTGACAGAACGTTTAGAATCTTAGAGACTTGCAAGACCTATTGACAAGCAGTTAAAAGTATTTGAAATAGCTGCATGAGTGAACTTTGATAAGGTAGCACTATTGTCTTCCATTGTCTCTTTTCTCTTCATAGGAAAACTCCCCCAAAGGAACAAGAGTCAATGAATGTGAAATGTAGTGTCAGTTTTACTGGACTCTGGATGCCTTTCAGCACTGTGGACTTTTTGTGGTGAGTTCATGCTATTTAAAAGTATTCTTCTCTCTGAGTTTCAACTCTTGCAAATGGCAACTTTTTAGTCTGCTACCCACCCAAGTCTATTCCAACTGCTTTCATGCCATGAATAGCTCTTTAAGTTAAAAGAAGTAATGATTAATTTCACTATTTTTGCTTCTTCTTGACATTTAGATTTTTCAAGAGGGAATGCATCCTTGCTCACCCTTTGGCTCAGTAGAGGGTGGAGGGTTGAATTTGCCATAAGGGGGAATGTACCACATTCTTTTAAAGCCTAATGATGGTGCCCTTCATGCCAAGGACATGGGCAGGAGGTCCATTCCAGAAAACTGCTGATCACTTTTAAACCTAAGAGAGATGAGGAGATTCAAATAAAATTTGTCTAAATGTGTCAAATTTAAAAAATGTGTGTAGGGAAGTGGGAGGTGGGGAAAGAGTCTTCCTAATCTTAACTAATGCCTTAGGAATTAATGTGAGCCAGCCCCCTTGATTCCAAGGAAGGCTCATCTCTCTCTTCCCCTCTCTCTCTCTCTCTTCACTCTTCACTCTCTCTTTCTCTCTCCATATATATAGTCTGTTCCAAAAGTATCAGCTATGCAAACTGTTTTAATTATATTGACATATTGACATTGGCTCAATACTTTCAGGACAGACCACACACACGCGCGCGCGCGCACACGTGCAAAAAATATACATTTTTTGAAGCTGTATCTGAATATCAGTTCCCAAGGGTCTCTACCATTGTCTGGAAACATCCTCAGCCCGTCGGTAAGTTGTGCGGAAACAGTGGTGGGATGCGAAATGTCTACAAAGACCCGTCTAAAGGGCCATGTGTTGGTTTCACAGGGTCTCATAGTTCTAAGATTTGCTAAATTTGCTTTGAGGGGTTTTCTCAGTAAATCTCTATAGATGGATTTTATTGTATTTTACCCTTTTGTCTGTTTTTTTGTGTGTGTGTTTGAAATTTCTCCCTTATTCATTGACCAGTAACTTTCTGTCACCCATCTTTGACTTTTCTCCTTACATCTGCATTTAAGCTGTCATTTACTTCTGCTGTTCCCTCCTCTCAATATCTGACAGCCAAAGCCTTCATGTGCTTTTATCCCTTTGTGTTTGCATTATGACATAACCTGTGCAAAGTGGCCCAGCTCCCCAATTCTTGTATGTAAAATTTGCAACATTTTTTGAGACGGGTCAGTGCCCATTTTTGGGATCCTTTTCTTTATCTGAGTACCGTGTTAAAACTTTTTGCAGATGTGGCCTATTCAGGAGCAGGCTGTGGCTGCATGCAGAGATGGGGAAAAGAAGAAAAGGCCTTCCTATTTTGTGATTGCCATAGTAACTCAAACATTGCCAGTGTGTTTGCTGGTCCCCCTGCCGCAGCCTGTGAGCTTGATTTCCTGTGCAATCAAGCCCTCTACTGGAGATCGTGGCTCGTGTGACACGGGGCTCCACAGAGGACAGTGTGCTTGTTAGGCCTGAAATTAAGCATTTCACTTTAAAATAATACCCATTTGTATCCATTTTGTTCAACATAACAACAGCTGCTGTCCCTGGAATGACAGACTTGCCTTTTTAACCAAAGCTTCATATGACATTTATGAATGAGGCTGGTTCCATTCATTTGCAGTTTGAATTCACAGTAGTTATTTTTGCTGTTTTTTCCCTTCTCCAGCATATGGGTGAAATTCAACATGATTCAAGTAATTATATACACAGTTCGTGAGCTGGAAAAAGCCGGCTTTGTTCGTATCATCTCTTTTAAACTAGTTAGTGGGCTTTAGTTTTTCTTTTTATTTTTTAAAGAAGGCAAAATATAGAGGATGAATTGATGGTAACTTTAAAAATGTTGATTGCCTCAAAATAGCAAGCATAATGAAAGAGGAGGCAATGTTGTCACCAGGTTTTGTTTATTCACTTTGGATAAACAACTAAAAACATCAATCCAAGTTTCTCAGTGGGGAAGGGGCAGAGTCTTGGGCAGACCCCTCTGTCTGAAGTCATTAAAAAACTACAGCTCTGAGTTGTTGTGTTGCTTGCCAAGTGCTCAGGGCCCAGAAAAATGAGCAAAACTGCAAGGTGAAAATGCCTGATTTGGCTCAAAAGACCAAATGGCAGTCCTTCCAGACTACTCTGCGGCTTCACAATATTGTTAGTGTTAAGAAAAATGATCGATGTTGTCACAGCGTTAACCAGTAAATGCTGGTGATGTGTGACTAACAGCTAGATTGGTAGTTCTTCTCGTCTTCCTCCTCCTCTTTCTCCACCTTCTTTTTCTTATCATCACCACCACCACCATTATCACTATCCCCCTCCTCAGATTTACTAAACTCTGGCAGAAGGTACCACTTTTTCATATCATGTCACCAAAAGTTTTCTATTCCAACTTGAGATTGGAGAAGCAATAAAAAATCAACTTGTTTGAGCCTAATTGCCATTTGTAAATCATTGAGCTAACAAGAATATGACCCTGTGACTTCAATGCCACTTAACAATGCTCCTCTAATCTGAAAATAAAAAGAATCTGAAAGGATGATTTTTATAATTTGGAAGTTTCCATTTTTCTCAACATGTAAAAACATTTAGAAAATTAAAACATCTGTCTCTAGTCATGAAGTTTGGACAAATTATTTCACCTTACCTCATTTGCCCCAATTTGTAGAAAATAAGGATGGCTTCCGGTCAAGATGGTGGGATAGGTAAATGTGGTACTCTAATCCTCTCACACCATATCAAAGTTACATCTGAAGTACAGAAAAACCATCATTTGGAATCACCTGAAATCTAGCTGAATGGAGTTCTTACAACTAGGGATTTAAAGAAGTCACATCAAGACTGGTAGAAGGGGTGGAGACTCAGAAAAGGCTGGTGCCACATATATGTGTGATAGATTAAAAATTGAGAGTAATATCTTGGCTGTAGAGGTCCCACCTGAGAAGCCAGGCATTCCAACCCCACATCAGGTCCCCTAGTCCAGGGTTCCAGTGTGAGGAAGAGAAGTCCCCATAACTTCTGGCTGTAAAAATCAGCAGACAATTCCACTTAAAGGGCCCACTCACTTATTCTGACTCACGCCCTCTGAATCCCAGCACTGGGGCGGTAGTTTGAAGAGTATCAGGGACACTTTGGGAAAAATGGAATTGTCTGGCATCTGGGTGGGGAGGGGCAGCTTTCTGCCAGACAAAAGTGCTGGTAGAAGCCATTGTTCCTTTTATGAGATAGCCCTCATTCTCCCACAAAGAGTCGACAGGCAGGGGCCATGTCTGAGTCTCCATCAACCTGGCTCACACTGTTTGTTCTGCCCTGGTAATTCCCTGAGACCCCACCTCACTCAACCTACAGGCCCCACTGTTTCCAGTGGCTTTTCTGTGTGGATGGCTTATCTTGGTCCATACTAAAGACTTTCCTAAAATCTCTCAAACAAGCAGGATCTAACCTCAGCAAGCCTGATAACTCTCAATAAGTGTCACTAGCAGCAGCAGTTGACCTTGATTTATAGCTTGGACAAACCTGGGCACCTCCAAGCCCAGCACAAGCAGCAGCCACCTGCAGATCACTTTGTAACTCTTACTGGGTGGCCCTGAGCAGAACACAGACAGAGGCTGACCTTGGCCTGTACCTTCTTGGAGGCCAGAGCCAAGGGTACCTATTGGACAGCTTCAGGCCACACTGAAGCACCACCCAACCACCTCCATAAGTGACACTCTCAAGGGACAGACTCAGCATGCACCTGAACTCTGCTGAAGTAAGTCCTGCTCTGTGGGATGGGCCCCTGCACAGCTGATCCTACATGATGGTAAATGGTTGGTGGTCACAGCCAGTCCTTGCAGCTGATAGGCCTGGGATTAAATTCTTCTCATTGACATGTCAATAGCAATCAAGGCTCAACTACAACAAGAGGGTATACACAGCTTACACAGGGGAGGGGGCATTGCATCTGGAGTGCTCAGCTTGGGTGAATGGGGAGGCTGTACCAATATACCCTATAAGACACTTACTACATTAAGCCACTCTACTAAGTGCAGGAAATATAGCAGCTGTGCCTAACACACAGAAACAAACATAGGGAAGCTGCCAAAATAAGGAGATAAACAAAGATGTCCCAAGTGAAAGAACAGAAAAAAAAAAAAGAAAAAAAAAAAACCTCCAGAAAAAGAACTAAACAAAATGGAGATATGCAATCCTAGATTCAGAATTCAAAACACTGCTTATAAGGATACCCAATGAACTTAGAACTTCAACAACATTAAAGAAAACATGGAAACCTTAAAAAAAAGAACCAGTTAGAAATGAAGGATACATTAACTAAAATGAAGACTAATTTACAGGAAAATAAGAATACAATATAGTAGATGAAGATAAGGATCAAATTAGCAATTTGTAATATAGAGAAGCAAAAATCACCCAACCAGAACAACAAAAAGAAAAAAGAATGTAAGAAAATGAGAATAGTATAAGAAGCCTCTGGGACAACTTCAAGCATACCAATGTTTGCATCAATGTTATGCCAGAATGAGAAGAGGGGGAGTAAGAAATTGAAAACCTATTTGAAAAATAATGAAAGAAAAGTTCCCTAAACTGGTAAAGGAAACAGACACACAAGTCTAGAAAGTGCAGAGTTCCAAATAAGATGAATCTCAAGAGGCCTACCCTAAGACACATCATAATCAAAATGCTAAAGGTTAAAAACAAAGAGAGAATTTTAAAAGCAGCAAGAGAAAAGCAGTTACCTATAAGGGAGCTCTTGTAAGACTGTCAGCTGGTTTCTCAAAAGAAACATTGCAGGCTAGAAAGACATATAAAGAGCTAAAGGAGTTCCTCACCACCAGATTAGTATTATGAGAAATGTTAAAGGGTCTTCTTAAAAAGAAAGATAAAAATATGAACAATAAAGTAACAATAAATACATATCCATCAACAACTGAATCTAAAAAAGCAAAATCAGATCTGGGAAAAGATGGCGACAGAGTAGAGAGCAGTGCTGACGGTGTTCTCGAGTACCAAAGCAGCTAGAGGACAGGATAAGGAGCGTGAGACGTCTTCAGGACCCTGGGGATTGGAATGGGCAGAATCTGGACACAGGGGAGCAGAGCCCAGAGGCAGAGGAGGCCAGAAGGACAGTAGGTGAGGCGTTCCCGACCAACCGGCCGGCGGGCCGAGGTCGGCTCTGGGCAGGGGAGGCTCTGCCCAGAGGGGCGCGTTTGACCAGGGCCAGTTTCAGGCTCCCTGGCGACTGGAAGTCTCAGCAGTGAAGTGCGGGCGGCGAGGGCAAACGCCGTAGGGAACGCGGAATTGAACTCTTGCAGGGGAGGGACTGTGTGAGAGACTCACCCCGGCAACAGGGAGAGGAGGTTTCGAGGCGCGCGGGGCTAGAGGCGAAGGAGAAGAGTCCTGCGGGAAGCCGGACCGGGGGAGCGGGAAGTGCACCGGCCGGGGCGGCAAGAGGGCCGAAAACGGAGCTGCTGGGCTGCTGGGGAAACAGCAGCTAGAAGCCCCTGCAAGGGGGGAGGCCCAGCCCTGCGCAACCACACAGGCCCCCAGGCTCCGCGGGAAAATCCAAAAGGCGAGCCGGAGAGCCGGCAAGCCGGGAACTTGTGGCGGGCGACCCGCCATTGCCGGAGACAAAAGCTGCACCGCCTACGCCTGGGAGGGGCTCATCACAGAGGCCGCGTAAAGGACTCTGCGGAGAGCTGATTGGCTCGGAGGCGGGGTGCACGCCCCGGAAGGGCGGGACAGTGTAGGCAGACCCCGGACAGTGTTGACTGACAGGCCCGGCCTCCTCCCGGAACTGCAGGGGTGGGGCCAGTCGTCACAGGGACGGGCAAAGTTGCGGGCTGCCTTGCAGAAGTGCTGGGGGCTGTCCTGAGCAGGAAACTCCGCCAGGCTCCAGAACATCGGCAGCCCTAAAACCCAGCCAGGCTGCGGAAGGCCCAGCCTACCTGGGGGCGGACACTCAGAATCAGCCCTACTGTGACAATCAGAGGTCCTGCCATGCGCCAAGACCGGCTAGAATATAGACTATAGACTGTAAAGTCCTGACCAAGAAAAAGAGGCAGCATCAGGAAAGGGATTGCTGCCAATCTCAAGCACCTGAATTATACTGAGAGCAATATGAACTATTAAGCCTCAACATATCCTTTGCAAAAGTTACTCCTCACATATTCTTAATCCCCCCCATACCTCA